>OENT01001739.1:0-35578 GCA_900239685.1 Rotaria macrura | reverse complement strand
GTTTTTGTTGTCTCAAAAACGTTTTGCTAAGGTGGTAGACCACGCGATCTGTATGAAACAGAAGTTTTTGTCAATAAAACGCGACCAGACATAAAACCATCATCGAAACAATCTAATTTATTAAGGTAAAAATGTTCTATCGACGACTTAAGTATCTCGAACGGAGGAACAACTTGTAAATGAATATTTTTCTACAATCGATACGATCATATGAATTAGCCGCACAGTTAATGATGAAGAGAAAGATCGTATTTTAAGCGTTCATTTACTATTCAAAGCATATATCTGTTCATTTCGTATACTTTCATTTTCTGACTATTCGTCCAATCGCCCATAGTGACTTGTTAGCAATTTAAAGCATGAATGGATCTAATACTCTTCAGTCGGGCAAATATTCGTGAGAAAGAATTTTCCACTATCTTCTCGTCTCCTACAGAGTAGGAACATTCCTAGTCAAAGATTCAGTGAATTGTGTGGTATCTATATGCTGTTAGATACAACTCGATCAATCAAGTTTGAGAGTTTGAGTTAGACATAGTTTATTGGTTCATGTTCATTGTCCTTGAAAATGAACAGTTGTAATTTTGACATTACGAATGTAAATAGATGAGATGTTTCCTTCAGTGTACAATACTGGACCGTCGCACATCTTTCTGAGACTAAATACTATTATGTCTATTCTCACTTCTTTCTCAGTTAATGAAAGACTTGAGGGCAAAAACATTTCACTAATTTCTTAAGAAAACTGACACTACATTCCTGGATTGTATTCTCTTCTTTTATGTTTCATTACAAATCTGAACTCAACAATTATTTCTGTTTTTATTGTAAAATAACCCAACAGGTTTTCTTGACTAGGAGTGGCACTTTACCTTTACTTTAAAGTGAAAGTTAAAGTAATTTACTTTAACTTTATTTTTAAAGTTAAAGTGAATTTTCTTTTATATATTTATCACTGACTGGACTGGTCGATTGAGGCTCGCTACACTCTCTCCAACTTTAAGACGAAAAAAGAAATTGAAAAAAAAGCAATTTAAAATGGCTCTAAATAACTTTATACTTTAATCTTAAAGTTTAAAGTTCTTTAAAGTCGCGTGAAACTAGTTTATTTTTTCATTTTTTACGTCTCATACACTACAGAGAGTTAAAGAGAGCATCAATCACCCAGCCCGGATAGTGATAAGGATAACAAAGAAAATTCATTGTAACTTAAAAAATAGTTAAAGCAAAAACATTTTAACTTTAACACCTTACTGAAATTGTTTTAAAGTTAAACTGCTACCTCTATTCTTGACGCTAATTTATCACAAAACTTCAAGATATCCAAATTGTATCGATTGAAATTTAGAGTTTTGTTTTTACGCCGAAAACTGCATTTGTTCCTGTATGAGTTCAGAGAAAAAAAGCACTCAGGCTATTTGAGAAAACTCATTACAATCTGAGCATAAACTTATAATGATTCATGTGGAAGAATATCTTGAAAGTCTGGAGAGAAAAGAAAACGTTTCTTAATTAAAAGGTGGATAGTTGACACTGTTGTGAAAGCTTATAGTCATGCATCATATAATCATAAATTTTTCTTAATGCTGGAAACGGTTTTAGTTTATATTCGAGATGGATGCATCAGATACTATAGCTGAGCTTTCTAGCTACGGAATTCATATTTTTTAGAAGACAAACATTATTCACTGCGTCTTATGGAGACAGAAGAAAGTCGTCGTATCAAGTTCGATGTTTTAGTATCGCTTCAGCTTCCCTCAATTGCTTGTTACATTGGCTTGATCTATCATATTGTGTCGAATAAACATAACCTAGCTGCACTTCACAATCATGCTCCACTTGTTCTGCTTTTCGTTGGCATTCTCGCTGTCGTTGTTGATACTTCTTTGATTCTTAATTTTCTACGAACTGGTCTGGTTAGTCCAAGTACTGACGCCTGTTGTCGCATCTGGAATTTCATCGATTTACTTCTCTATGCACTCGTATCTATACTAATGTTCTGGCAATCACTCGAGCGCCACATTCTTATTTTTCATCAACAACAATGGCTCAGTACGAAACGAAAGCGTTTCTTCGTTCATTATG
Source organism: Rotaria macrura (assembly GCA_900239685.1). Taxonomy (NCBI): domain Eukaryota; kingdom Metazoa; phylum Rotifera; class Eurotatoria; order Philodinida; family Philodinidae; genus Rotaria; species Rotaria macrura. Next base: position 33,493 of record OENT01001739.1, on the reverse strand, counting down.
CCCCGGTCATTGGCATCTTTGGATATCTCATCATTTTCTATGCTTACATCGCTTTCCTTCATCCTTGTCAAAATCGGTTCGACTACACACAAGTGGTCTGTGCTGGGCTATGTTTCGTCTTCGATACTCCCTCGCTGGGTGTGTTCGATCAGTTTGCTCATACTGTGGTTCCATCTGTTCTTATCCTTGTTTTGAATCTTGCACTTTGGTTTCGTGTCCTTTGGCAAAAACACTATCGAATGCGACGAGCAGTAGAATGGCGACAAAATCGGAAGATGATTTTTCAATTTCTTCCTGTGTCAACTCTTTATTTATGTTGTTACCTTCCGTTTGGATTCGTACAATGTTTTCAAATAATTAATGGTCGGACAGATACGAGTGTGATTGTGCAGCAACTATATTTTTTCTATCTATTCTATCTGATTTGCATATTACACCCATTCGCCTGTCTGATTGGCATGCCAGAAATCTACGTCAAATGGTTCAAGAGGGGAAATACGCGTATTGTTCCTTCATCATTGATACCGATTACTAGAGTCCATAGACCAGCTACAGGTTTACATGAATGTTTCGAATAGTCATCTTGTGATCGTGTAAACATTTAACGATGTAATGAAACGTAAACAAAATATTCGTTGTAACTGCTTTTTAGTTGGAATAAACTAAGGGGGGCATTGTTGTCAATAGTATTCTAAAGGATTACTACGAACAGGGATATTTTGTGCAATTCAAGTGCTCTGACTGGAGAGAACTGTTTCTCGAATATTGACAATTTAGACTGACGAAACTAATGAGAGCATGATGGAAACCAATTTCTATCAATATTCGGAAGACTTCCTTTTCATAACATTCAATGGTGCATAACACAGGTCATTATTGAAGGTTCCTAACCTCATACTTCTCCCATCACTAGTTTGCACAAGTCATTTTATTTTCAGCATAAGTATTTCGTAATGGAAAGACTGAATGCATCTACTTCAGGCCCGTATCACCTAACATAATAATCGTAGTTCAGTAAAACTTTTACTGGTATACAGTTACTAATGCATTCTTAGACATACTAGTTTCTAGATTTTCTCCTTATTTTGCGCATTAATGGAGAATTCTTGAAGACACAATTGCATAAACATCGAAACATTCTTGAAGATCTGCAAACTGTTTCTCTGATAATATATACTTCTGCTCAGAGAATTTTCTTTTCTTAAATGTTCTTGAGAAAATATCTGGTCCAAACTGTAAGTAATATTTTGCAATTCTCACAGTCCTTGAGATATGAGTTATTTAATTTTCGAAAAATATTCAGAAGTTTGTGTTTTTTAAAATATTTCTGTAAAAATATTCGTACCTATTTAATTTGTGTCATTATGATGGGGCAATTTCGATGAACACTCGAGATCTATAAAATTCGTGTCACGAGCAGCTCGCTTATGAAATTGATGATACATGCATTCGCTGTTTAGAAATCAAGGAGGAATATTTGTCATGTTACTGGGTAAAGCTCAATAGAAAAGAATTTTAACAATTGGTCAAATTCCAATATTTGAGCAACACGAATAAATAATTTTAGCAGAACGGGAATAGCGGTCGAAGAGAAAAACATTCAAAATAATTATTCGAAATAGACAAGTAAGCATTATGCTCTTCGTAATTCGCTGATATCCAGATGCAGAAACGTCGAATTACGCAAATTCAGTATAATGTAAATAACAACATATTGGCACTCTATCATTTCGTCCCATGGAAAAATCAATTGTGACGATTCTGTTTAATATAGAGTGCCATGCGCTACAATCTTCTTTTTTTAATATATAAAAAGTTAAGCTACAAATGAATAGCAGTTCAAGAATTCAATTTCACATTAGCAGCCACACGGGCCATATAGCCCCCAGCTGATTCGACATTATTAGAGGCAGTGATTCGTTTCGATCGGGAATCAAGAATAGCATAGATCTTCTTTTTGGATTTCGCTTCTTGACCCACTCGACTTTGTTCAATGTAGGTGTCGATGTATGAACGAAGAAAAGATTAATTCCAACAACCACACCCATTTCCTCTTGCAGTCGCGGTCTGCACATCGAATGATACGTTTTTCATCAGTCAATCGGTGTTGGTTGTACACGAATCCATCATGATACACAATCGGATTTCCTCTTTTACTCTTTAAAATTTCAATATCAATCATTAAGTCGTATGGTGAACAACACTTGCTAAACAGGAAAGGAGAAATGGTTTATGTCGTAGATAAAATTTCAGTATGAATCTCAGGCCAATCAAAACGGCCAGCGTTACAGTATCGTAAACGGTCATTTGTACATCGTATACCACGGTTAAAAGACCGTTTTAAGCCGTATTATGGCATTTTGACAAGGTCAGTATTACGGACGTACATGGACACTGTATATACGTCGTAAAACCCTCGTAAAGACAGCGTAATACTATCGTATTCTATAGAACATACGGCCGTATTACTGACCTTGTTATAACGGGATAATACGACGCCGTAATGGGCCGTGTTTTCATTGTATAGGATCGTTGACGGATCGTTCTGTTTGACCTGGGGAATGTTGCCTTTCTTTTCTGTTAGTCTTTTGTTCACATTAGCTAAACATATCAAAGAAGGAGTAGGGACAAACTGTAAAGAGACATAGTGTATCTTACAAAATAAGTTTTGGACGAAATGAACTGTGACCAAATGAGTGTCCACCTTAAATATTGTCGGTTATTCACATTATGATGGATGTGAACAAAATCATACGATGACAAGCCATATTTTTTGAACACAGGTACCTTATCGTGTTTATAATGAAATAAACAACGTCTCACCTAAAAGTTAAGAAAATAAATGAATGCATACCAGGTGATTAGATTCTTTTCCAGATAATGTTTAGGTTAATCAATAGCATACAGTAATCCAAGACCAACAAATCGAACTTCTTCTTGTAGTCATTTGCATCATAATTCTCATATTAATTTTACTTGGCGGATATGTTTATGCACTTGCAATCTGTTTTATTCGTCGATTTCACATAATAAACTATTTACTAACGTTGAATGTTTGCTTGGCAGCTATAATATGTACAAAATTTTGGACGATTTTTTTTGCTATGAGTTATTTTTATTCAAATATTCTATGGACTCGGGAAAGTTGCTTAGTAGTTATTTATGGGCAAACGATGGTGAATTGTCAATTTACCTATGCCATATGTATCGTATCATTCAATCGACTTTTTGTTATCATCTATGGGCAAAATATAGTTTTGCGTAAGAAGCGAGAAATAGCTGTTTGTATGGGAATTCAATGGTTAATTGCAATAGCATTGCCATTGCCTACATTTGAATCCAATTTGGAGGTATCACTTTTTACTTGAAAAACCATTTAGATTGACCTGTCTCTTTATGTATGCTATGATATTATTCTAATTTTATTTTTAGCATTGTCTACTGACCGGTCTCGAACTGAGTTATCAAATCTATACGTTGATAGTTATTGTTGTAGTACCGTCGGCTGTTATTCTCATTGCTAATACAACCATCATCATGATTACTTTAAGATCATCTCGTAGAATTCGACCAGCATGCACTAATTCATTGAGAACGACAAATCACCGTCGTGATGTTTATCTTCTCAAGCATGTGTTTATCATGTTCATCATATTTGTCGGTGGCTGGACACCGATTTATACAATAGCAGTAATCAACTGGAATGGAACAGCCGTTCCACATACAGTTCAACGAATGTTTACCATTTTACCTATTCTGAGTCTACTTGGCGATGTGATCTACTTATTTGTCTACAATCACGAACTACGAAGACGTCTCTATGCTAATTTCCGAAAAATAACAAGACAATAGGTACCTGACATTGATTTGTATAGAATGAAAACATTGGTATCTGTATTATTCGATAAGTTTTTTTTGGAAATAAATGAAATCTTATTTTATATATGTGACTGACATTTTGTTGATTAGAGAGTCTCACATTGAATACTCAGTGAGGTAACTGACACCTCACATAACTTACATGAATACACTGATTGTTTAATTTAATAAATTATCTTCAATGATAATTGCAAAGTAAAACTTTTCAGGTTTGTAATACTTGTATCATTAATATCGCTTTTAAAACATCTATTCGATATACTACAATTGACTTGTTGTTACCATCGATAATATTCTCGTATTTGCGAATAATGATGAAATATTTAAATGTATGAATAAAATTTTGATCGCTTAGTTTATGTATTTGCTGAAAAATTTTACTATTTTCAGAATCTTCTAGACGTAAATTTTGATATGAGTATCTTAGCAAGTATTATATCAGTTCAAATCAATGCAATTCAATTCAACTGAATAATCCTTAACAAACAACAGTCACAAGACTACTTAGCATTGCACAGGATATGCTTGTGTACATGCTGGTTTGGCTGTTTCATGTAACATGCATCGAGTTTTATCCAAACATCATTTCACGCATTCAAAATTCATGTAATAAAACAAATGAATACTTTTTTTCTAAGTTAATATATTCATGATAGATCCTTTCTGGAAGTGTGAAGTTATCTTTATATAACATCAGATTCAATTTTTGAAACTGGTATAATCAGGGCATTTTATTTCTTGTAGTTTTGTTCTTTATAAACTATGCTGACGGTAAGAAGATCAAGTTATGAAAAATCGAAATTTACTAATTATTTGAAAAGTTATATGTAAGAAAATATTGATAACGCCGATTCATAAGTGTTGAAAGAACGCAGGTGACACAAAACATTCTATAATAGAATCATATTCAATAGAACTGCATCATTCAGTTACAAACAAATACAATCTACATATATCACCGTATTTAAATAGTTTTCATTATGGAAACCATTTTCAACTTCATCTAATATTGATCCTAGTTAATTATTTAATTATTTGTATAAGGGATTTTGTAAGGGCGAAATATGGTTGTTGAATATGAGTCGTCTACTGTATTAGTGAAGAAATAGAAGAGTTCAGTGTTTCCAGAGAGTTCTAATTAGATTTATTGAATGTAGAGTGTGCTATTAACGTATGGAAATTTATTCACAGCAATCGGTCAATTGCCACAGTACATGACGGTGATCAATAGATGCATGATGACATTAACTTTGCATGCAAATAAACAAATGAAACAGCTTTTGCAGGAACATCGGCTTCAGATAAAATATATCATAGTAGGAAAAACAAAAGCGACACTGATATCAATTAGTTAGTGTATTCTTCTTTGTAAATATTTACAAAATATGTTGTCTAGGTCAAAAACAAATACCGTCATTTTATGTCAATCTTATTATTAACAAGTACGTCAACTTTCGTTCTAAAATTAACTATTTCAGTGCTGTCATGAGAAAAAAAGATAAAAAGCAGCTTTATCAGTAATGAAATTAATTGCAAAAAAAAGGATTTCTTACCAGAAGAAAATAAAACAGGGAGCATACTTCTTAGCGGGAAAAATACTCCACTGCACAAATGTTGCTTTTTTTTTATGTAAACGATTTTTTTCATGTTATCTAACGAGAAAGTACTTTGCTGATTTGTAACTCAATGGTAGGTGCAGTTCAATAGTAATTATCTGTTGAACGTAAAGGATATAGTAACTTTACAAAAGAGAATTGTAATGAAAAAATTTATGAACAGAAAAATTATCATAGTTTCATTTCGAAGTAGTTCGAGGGATCGAATGATCTAGATTTCAGATCAATCATTGATAGATTCTTTTAATAAAAATCGTGCTGCAGGATGAATTGCCTTAAACTTCGAACGGAGATCATAAATCTAAAGTGGTTGAACATTTAAGTGCTAGTATTCAATGAGAACTGAGCATTTCTTAATTTATAGAACATGTAAAATCGAACCATAGATAAAGTACAAAGTTGAATAATCGATCAAGAAACAAATGAAAACGGTAGTAGAAATTAATAATGACCGATTTAAAACTAAATTTTTAACCTTACAAAAAAGATAATACTATGGATTTAGACCAAATTTAATGTTTGTGAGTATTTAGTGTATCTTGACGGCCTCGACAAATATTTCTATCAATACTTGATGAATACGTAGGTGTTTCTCGAGTTGATTACTAACAAAGCTGATATCTCTGCTATTCACGCATTGATTCAATTAGTATTTGTAGTTTAAATCTAGATATATATCACCTTGATTACAAGTTACCATTAAGTTAGAATAATCAATGCGAAAAGTAGAAGCATTATTTAATGAATTTATTCTACCGTGATCAGTAGTGTCGATATTTTTGTTGTCAAATACAAATGTATGATAAAAACTAGTGTAATCGATTGTGAATCTAACTATTGGTAGTTTTCAACAGAAAACCAAATGTTAAATAATATCACTAACGTATCATTAATCTATTTTATACTTACTTGCGTTTCCATGTCTTATAAACTATAAACATAAGACATGGATTGATGCAACAAGCACAAATTATATTCCTAACAAAATGAAATGCATGCAAGCATAAAAAACAAGTAAGAGAGTTCATGAATTCAAATTATAAAATGTTTATTCATTTGCTATAGTCTGTTATATTCTTTATATCTATCGATAGAGTATGTTAGAAACTAGATTTGACGTAGGCAACCGTGATTCACTCAAATGTTGACAGCTCAACAATCGTGTATGAATGAAGAAAGTTCATTGGTGGGTATGATCGTAGTTTAAATTTGCCTGTTTTCCACTTGTGTTTACTTGAGTCTTTTCTTTCCATTGCTCCATCTCAAAAATCGATCTCTATACAGAACTATCCAAAATGACTGAAATGTTGAAGATGTATTAGAACTGTATTGAAGAAGCTATGGGTCAATGCTCAGTTCAATGCCCTGATATTTGACAGAGATTTCCAACGAGTAGCAGGTAAATAGCAGCTAATTTGACATTCCAAGTGTCTCTATTTAAATTCATTCGGTATGTATATAGATATTTCTTTTTGTTTGACAGAATACATCGGAATGCACGAAATGAGTGAAGTCTAGTTCTTTTTCATGAATAGCTTTTGAAGTGTTAAAAACGGAAAACGATTTTGATGATTAAAAAGAGCCTCCAAAAATGACACTTTAGTTAAATAATTGTTTGTAAGCATACTGCAAGAAATACTTCATTTAACAAAGTACTTCATCCTGTGCAGCATCTTGATATATTATTTTAAATAAAATTGTAATGACTTGCTTAGAATGAAACCAGAAAGCGTAATTTCGAATGCACGACGGCAGAAACAGTAACTAATAAAGAATAAAATAAAGTTTACGATATTGTAGCATGTTTTTCAGTATGTTTGAAAAGTTTATTTACTAAAAACGTTAAACATATAGTTTAATTTTACACAGTTGTTTTCAGAAACATGCGTGTTTTTCAAGTAGCTGATTCTAGAAATCGTCAGACTGTTGAATCTGAAAGAAAACCTTTTTTGGATTAAATAGAATCATATTGTTTTTCAAATATCTGAAGACAAGTTCTTTTCTCATACACAGATCTTAATCTCAGAATTTCTGAAGAAAACTCATTTTTCTTACAGACGACGAAGGATTTTCTGTCTTCTGCGGACATGCATAGCTTTAAGAAACTCTAGATATTGTGATTTAATTTTTCAACATGATCTATCAATACATGTGGTGTAGTGAAGTAACAGCAGGTCTATAACCATGTAATTGGATTTTATCGATTTAATTTTTAGCAATTATAATAGTTTGTCTGTATTTTCGATTCAGTAAATAGTGCATGATAAAGATGAAATACGGAGTAGGATGTGTCTTTGAGATTATACTGATTATTTTCTCCTATTATTCACGGAATGACATTAGAGTACAAAAGCATGAATACGAATGTTTGTATATGACTCCTATGACTGTTACCTATTCATTTTAATATAACGAATTAGAACAAATACAAGTATGTCGGTTGGTTATTTTCTTCATCGTTTTCATCACAAACTTGGACTGTGATAGAACCTCCGTTAGTTACACATGTACAATTAACTCATGATGTTGTTCTTCTCTCAACTACGTAGTTTCATAATGTATAATACATTTATGATTATTTTTAACATTGATAAATGTCTCTCCTAGTTAGTACTGTCATAGTCAATTTTTTTGTGTATCTTAGAAAAATGTTTCTACTGGTTGACAGTGAATATGCTTCAAAGTGAAGAAACTGTTTCATTCTTTGTTTTAAATTAGTCTATTCAATGTTTTATATGAATAGTAATAAGTATAGAGGTATCATTAGTTTCCAATGTCTTTTGAATTAATCATATTTAACGTAATGTTCAATATTTATTGTAATCAGATACGGAAATGAAAAGAGACAGATGCCATGATTAAAATAAAAGTAACGTACACAAATGAATAATTTCTGTTTTATTTTAAAGTGTCAGTGTGCTCTTTTCTGTCTCCCCCTCTCTCCATGAGTACATCAATTAGGCTTGTTATAGTCAAAAATGAGAAGCTCATTAACAAGTTGAGGGTTAACATTTTTCAATCTTTCGTCTTGCATGATTTGACTTAGAAGTAGCACTACTCATATATATAGTCCGAAAAACTTGTTTTCATTTTCCTACAAGTATTTATTATATATTCTATCGACTAGATTTTCAAGATTTCTTTCAATTTTTTTTCATTTAAGAAACATATAGCTAGATGAATCGACACATTTATATAATGGATAAACTAATTCAACAAACTGTACTACGCATACAAACAAAGAACATCAATCAAATATTTCTCGTGATAGTTGCCTGATTGCCTCAATTCAGTCAATCTAAAAGTAAGCGACGTAGCATCTATCAACTGAACTTCCATACTTACATTGGGTTACCCCCGATCGGGACCATCGTTAATTGGTAAAACTCGTCCTCCAAAAAAAGAATTCCGAATTCGTCCCATGAAGACCCAAACCAAAACTTCGATTCTCAATTCTCCCCGTCACTGTCGTGCCTAACTAGTTGATGAAGAGACATTATTAAGTTGACTTATTAACTTGAAAAATCATTTGTCATTTACTTTATTGAAAGAAATATAACCAATAGCACAAAAGAGCATAACATCTAAAAATCATCACTTAGTCGTATAGTTTATTTTCAATAATTCTCCATACTTAATATCAAGTTTCATAACAGTTCTATTACTAGCAGAGTATTCTTGAAGATGAAATTGAAGCACTGAAATAATATTTGCACTCATGCTTTCTTTGTTTTCGTACATTGAAAAGTGATTCTTCAGTAAGATGATTTTGGAATTCGTGCTCTTGACGTAAACATTAAATAAGGTTGGAACTGTGAGAATGAATTGAAAAAATCGAATTGATTCTCTTAATTCCAAAGATGACGCTTACGCGACTACTCTAAACCGATAGAACAATAACAGCGATATTTGAGTATTAACTTAGCACTACTTAAAGACAATTATATACAGGACAAAGGCGAAGGGACAAGTTGAGAATAGATTAGTATGGGACGAATCCATCACGGACGAATACCGTATCACTCGAGGTGTTCCCAATTAGATCATGTCAAAGAAAACTCAAATAAGCACATGTTTAATGTCATTTGAAAAGCTTGTTGAGTCTCGAGTCCTTAATAAAAGATTTTTTATACAAACAGATTTTTAATTGCGAAAGGGATGCTTTTACATGAGCGTTCATTAGTTGCATCAGAGCGACCGACAAAATTTCAAAGTTTGAGCATCAATTTATTCTTCTTATTTTCTTTAATAATAATTTTTAATTTCCAGGAGAGCAAATACGGCAGCAAATAAAATGTCAGATTCTTAGACGACGCCTAGTTATTAATTTATGACTTTGATAAATTACAAATAAAAAATTTCTCTCTTTCATTTCGTTCTATGAATCTAATGTTTTAAAAAGATCTACCAACGTAACGTAACTCCAAAGTACTTAGTCTGAATGTGACATAATATCGATAAATTTTGATGAGCAGTGAATAAAAGAATATGATTGATAACAGATGTCTTTGATAGGAAATTTTTCAATACTTGAGCAAAGGAATCTTTAGAGATGAAACCTAATAAATGACACGGAAGAAATTTATCTGCATCGTTGGTCTTTCATGTTTTTTTCTTACTATTAGAAAACAACCAAAATGTCAAGTAAATTTTAGCACTTCATTTAAAAGAGTTTTATCAAATAATGATGGATCATTAGAAAAATTGTTCTCGCAAGTTCTATTCTCTATTTAGATAAAACTTGTTACAATTACCATTCAAGAATTCATGACAGGTCGTACGTATATTATCCCATAGGTGAAGCACCATCACAAAATATAGAAGGATACATTTATATGACTTTTCCCCTTTACAAATTTTTCACATCCCTAACACAAGTAGACAGTATCTTCTGATGGATATGCAACAAATCGAACTTCTTCTCGTTCTTATTTGTATTTCATTGTTAATTTTGATTCTACTTGCTGGATACATTTATGGACTTTCAATGTGTCTCATCCGTCGATTTCACAAAGTTAACTACATGTTAACATTTAATGTGTGTTTGGCAGCTATCCTCTGTACCAAATATTGGACTTTCTTCTTCATCATGAGTTTCTTCTATCCAAATATATTATTTAAACCACAAACGTGTCTGACATTAATCTATGGACAAACGATGGTGAATTGTCAAGTGACCTATGCCTTATGTACAGTATCATTCAATCGACTTTGTGTCATTATCTATGGACAAACAACATTCTTTCGAACGAAACGTGGAATAGCTGTTACGATCGGAATTCAATGGTTGATCGCGCTCATATTACCATTACCGACATTTGCATCCGATGTTCAGGTAAACGTTGTTTCTTCCGAACATAGAAGTGAACAAATGTTCATCATTCGAAGAAACCTTTCCTTTTCCCGTAAACTATATGTAGTGAATGGTTTGATTTCCATTTTAGCACTGTCTACTGACTGGTCTTGAACTGGGTTATCAAATCTATACGTTAATAATTATAGTCGTATTACCTACATTATTTATTTTCATTGCAAACGGAATTATCGTGATGCGTACTATTTGATGTTTTCGCGTAACTCCATTAAGCATTATGAACTCACGAATAGTGAGTGATCGTCGTCGCGATCTGTATCTTATCAAGCACATGTTTATCATGTTTAGCATATTTGTAATTGGTTGGACACCGATCTATATAATAGCAGTAGTGAACTGGAACGAATCAATCATTCCGCATACGATCCAGCGAATATTTACGATTTTAACTATTTTGAGTCTACTCGGTGACATGCTCAATTTATTCGCGTACAATCAGGAACTCAGAAAATATTTCATCAGTAAAATCCGAATAACTGATACATAATATTTTCTTTCAATAGATTTTAAAATTTTGTGGAAATCACAATTGTAATATATAATTGGTTACTTGAAATAAAGATCGCTGTTTACAAGCTCTTCTTTTATTACTAGTGAAACAAATTGGTCTTGATTTTCGAATTTTCTATCGTCTATCAACATAGTTGTATCAAGCTCGTAACCCACCTGTTCTTACGATCTATCATCTATTTCTTCTAGGGTACGAGTGACAATTATCTTTTAAGTGAATCCGTGTATAATTTAATCATTGTGTGATATGTGTGAATATTACGTAGAAGAAATCAATTTTCGTCAATAGAAATGTCATCATCTGCATTCTAGTTAAAAATGAAAAAAATTGACTGGCATTTATAATGTAATCATTCTAATCTTGTGCTGTTCCTAAATTTCTATGATCTTCTAATGCCAGTTTCATATCGAAGGGAGAGAATAACGATGACTGGACTGTTTTTGAAAAGATTCTGACGACTAAATGTCTTTTGCAAATAAAAATGAATCGAAAAGTTAACTTTTACTTCGTACATGCTTCAAGAATATATTTTCATGAAACATGGGTATGCTTCTATAACCGCACTTTACCTCTAGCATGGCTTTGCTGGTATCCACAATGTATGCATAATTATATGTAAATACTCATTCGCTAAGTTGTGCACTATTATAGAAAAGTTCAAACAAACGACCAGGGTGTTCCAAACTATTGACGAAGCCATTATCCTATCCTTCTTTTCACTATCAGAGAGGAATAAACATTTTATGGCTAAGTACACCTTGTGTTCAAAGTTCGTTTCTGTTTTGTACAAAATGAAGATTTGTGGTTAATTTTTCCGATTATGATAGATCTCCAACAAATTTCGTGTCTATGACAAAAACTTCTTATAATAAGAATTTTTCTTCTTTTCTTAATAATTCTATGCGAAACATATTCTTCTGAACATCAACTTCACCATGTCAGTCTTAATGCAAGATATCATGAGTTTGTTTCTTCTTGTAGTTCACTGCAATTGGACACGCCTAGTCATATTTGGGCTTTGTAGTGAGTATAGATACAAAGAAGACTCCCAGAGATGTAGTAATTATCAGTTCTGTTTTCTCAAAATTCTAAAAGAATCTATCATAAAAACAAAAACCATAGGTTTACTGTAACTTTACAACGATCACTTGAAAGAATTTATTTTCTTCGATTTCAGAAGTTTCTTCATAATAAGTTACATATATTGATCATCGGTTCACATTATATTTCGCGATTGCTAGCAAGCGAACGAATCCTTTTGTTTAAACACAAAAAGAATGTAATGCTTTTAGTCAAATCCTAGTTTTTCACTACATATCTTGAAACCATTTGAAAAGAGCAAAGATTCATAAGACTAGGATATCCTACCTCCAACTAAAACGCTCGTTGAATTTATTCGCTTATATAGTTCACTTTGTTTTGTTTATTGTGAATGCGATGGAATGAATTACGCGATCGTTCGAAGAATGTAGAACAGAACTGTTATCGATCAAAAAAATATATATTTAGTGACCATGTTTGGCATAACTTCAGATAGTGGCTCCATCGTGACACTCAGTTTTCAAAACTTAAAGGATAACACCTCGATGTATCAACACATGCTAGGATGAGACTAGTTTCCATCGAATTAATCGGACTCATTCTATTCGAGTCTTGATATCGAAAATTGTTCTCTTTCGTTCTATGCTTGATCAGTCGTCTTGCTAGTTTCCTCCATTCAATAGGTATATGGATTTCTGTGTGACACCATGATTGTTATTGATTTTTAGATTGAAAACTACCCTAGTGTTTCATTTTAATATTTTCACAATCTAGACATATCTGATACATTCTGTGGAGTACGTTGATATCAAGAAAATTTTTGAACAAATTAAAAAATAATTTCGTATCTAAAAGTCAAAATAATCATTCGAGTGAGCGTGATGAATTATCCTAGCTGAAAAAGTTTTCCAAATGATTGAAGATCAAATCGTCGAAATTATGGCGTCACATAGAAATCCATATACCTATGAATGGAGCGAACTAGCAAGACGACTGGTCAAGCATAGAATGGAAGAGGACAGTTTTTGATATCCAATTGCGCTGAGGAAAGACTCTAAGAGAATGTATCTGGTCAATGCGATGGAAATTAGTCTCATCTTAGCATGTGTTGATACATTGAGGTGTTGAGTTTTAAGTGCTGAAAACTGAGCACCATTATGGTGCTTCTATCTGAAGTTATCCAATACATGGCCATTCATCTTTTTTTCTAAACTTTTGAAAGTTAACCGATGAAGTTCGAATTCGGTACTAACTAAAAATGATTCGTCAATATAACTCTGTACACATTGGGTATTACGAAGTAAATAACTGAGAAACAATGAATGTAATAATCAGTTTCAAGGCTTACACAAGAAAACGAAACGATCGATTTTTAGCGTTTTAGACTAACGAGTAATTATTTCTGATTGTTTTAGATGTTTTTGCTGATTGCTTATCGCCAAATCTGTAGCGTTCGATGGATAGGACTGGCTTTTTTCGTTCCCTACATGTGTTTCGTTTTTTTTTCCAGGGGTTATATTTACAATGATGATGTGTGTCGCTCTTGTCTGTATCCTTTTCTCTTGTTACGCTGCTTTTTTTCCATTCATATTCAGCCTCTTTAAAAATCAATTTTCATCGCCAACATACATATCCAAGGTGATTCCAGAAAAATTTCACTTATTTGACGTTTATTTCTATAGGTAAAGACGTAAAATGGTCAGTACACGATACTCGAACTGAGCTTTCATGGAAACAGAAAATATTCGAATATAGACTCAAGTTCATGTTTACTTGACTAAGAATTTTTCAGAAGGAAGAGTGATCAAACCAAAATCTGATAACTATTATTTTAACAGACGATCCAACGTCAAACTATGCTAATTTTATCTTCAAACTATAATTGTATGCCATGAAAATTTCTTGTTTAATTTAGATGATGAAAGACTTCTATATTAGTAATTTTAAAATAAATAAATAGTTTTAACTGTTAGATGATTATGCCGACTTCCATTTAAGAAGACAATACAACTGAATGTGTCCAATTAACATTGTAAGATTCGAATAACTAAATATTCAGATTAATAAGTAGGAAACACAGTTATTTGCATTTGCTTCAATTGTTTAAGTCTTTATGAATCTCGTAATTCAAAATTTAACAATGAACGAAAACATTAAAATAGACTTGATAATAGACATATTTATTGTCACTCCATAGACTTGAGTCCATGTATGAAATGAATAAAAAGAAAAACATATGTCTAGTAGTTCATTCAATAGTAATCATAATGTTTTTACACGTCATGTGAATAGTTCATCACGAATATAGCTGCGTATGACTGACAGAGCCGGAAAAAACGTTTCTGTGGGGGAGGGGCAGAGGGCGACTCAGCCTCAATCACTGCTCAGATACAAAACTAGTAATGCTTGTTGTATCAATCCTATCATCAGAAAAATGCAAAATATCAGTACGAATTAGAGCATCCCTTTCGTATTTATTTAGATATTTATTCATTCTCTAATAAGTGGCAGACGATAATGTCGGTTCTTTTTCTTCTTCATGAAACGTGCTGATTCTTAAACATACCCTACTAGTCAATATCCCAAGAAGCATTTGATTGTGAGTGTGCATCGATTACAATGGAATAAAATTTCCATGCTCTTCATGGATAAATTTAAGTCGAGCGGAAAAATTTAATATTCACAACACCAAATTAGAGTAAGATTCCATCGTCGTCATTTTATTCATTTTGTGAAGAATGACATTAGATGCTAATATTAGTATTTGATTGCACGTAGGTCACGATAAACTTTTGTTGACATATGTATAGTATTTACTTTCGTTGTTCAACATGGAAGTTATTTTAACTTGATATCGATCAATATACTGGGAGGATTTATGTTGGATGTAAATCAAATGAGTTAGGAAATGCTGAAAACTTTATATTTATTGGCCTTCTATTCTATCTGTAATCTTACAGAAGTATGTATGGGCTGTGTTTTTTGGATGGGAAAGATCAGGTTTGATGGAAAAAATCGACTTTAGTTTTATATCGTAGTTTTTTTTTCATTTGACCTTGGACTATGAAGAAGTTGTCCCCGATCCAATTACATATTTAGACCAACATACATCAATTGCAGACAACTTGACTTTTAAGACGCCTAAAATATACTGCTGCATGAGAATAAAGTTCTATCTTATTTCTGAAAGAACATGATAATCAAACGATTCACAGGTTATGAAGAAAGCAATATAATGATCCGCTGAATTTTATACTTTCATGATTCTGTTTAGTTAGTCGGCGCGGGAATCAATGAGGCGATACCCGACAAAGACTACTCGTTAATCATGCAACAAAGCTATAGCTCTTCATTGCGACTGTGTAAAATTAGATGCTTAGGGGCTCCGTTCAACGCATCAAAATGAAATAAATAAATAACCGTCATTCCATCGTTCTCTATGTTATTTTCTTTGCGTCGCTAGTACAAACGTGTAAACTACTTTTATGAAGGACCAAGAAATTGAACTTCTTCTCGTTCTTATTTGTATTTCATTGTTAATTTTGATTCTACTTGCTGGATACATTTATGGACTTTCAATGTGTCTCATCCGTCGATTTCACAAAGTTAACTACATGTTAACATTTAATGTGTGTTTGGCAGCTATCCTCTGTACCAAATATTGGACTTTCTTCTTCATCATGAGTTTCTTCTATCCAAATATATTATTTAAACCACAAACGTGTCTGACATTAATCTATGGACAAACGATGGTGAATTGTCAAGTGACCTATGCCTTATGTACAGTATCATTCAATCGACTTTGTGTCATTATCTATGGACAAACAACATTCTTTCGAACGAAACGTGGAATAGCTGTTACGATCGGAATTCAATGGTTGATCGCGCTCATATTACCATTACCGACATTTGCATCCGATGTTCAGGTAAACGTTGTTTCTTCCGAACATAGAAGTGAACAAATGTTCATCATTCGAAGAAACCTTTCCTTTTCCCGTAAACTATATGTAGTGAATGGTTTGATTTCCATTTTAGCACTGTCTACTGACTGGTCTTGAACTGGGTTATCAAATCTATACGTTAATAATTATAGTCGTATTACCTACATTATTTATTTTCATTGCAAACGGAATTATCGTGATGCGTACTATTCGATGTTTTCGCGTAACTCCATTAAGCATTATGAACTCACGAATAGTGAGTGATCGTCGTCGCGATCTGTATCTTATCAAGCACATGTTTATCATGTTTAGCATATTTGTAATTGGTTGGACACCGATCTATATAATAGCAGTAGTGAACTGGAACGAATCAATCATTCCGCATACGATCCAGCGAATATTTACGATTTTAACTATTTTGAGTCTACTCGGTGACATGCTCAATTTATTCGCGTACAATCAGGAACTCAGAAAATATTTCATCAGTAAAATCCGAATTACTGCTGTACAGTAGTTTTGTTCTACCAATTTAAATGCAATGCAATAGATGATAATAATCAAGTACGATGGTTTCCTTGAAATTTAGAAGTAAAATATCTTTTAAGCTATAGCAGTTGAATCTATGAAAGGGGATCGAAAGAAATTTTTCAAAGAGGTTTGCTTCACATCAATGAATGAAAATCTTGAATCCAAGTGAAGTTTTCAATCGGCAATGAATTATGCGATAAAAAGGTTTTACATATTCCTATTTCTATGTCATCAATCGTAAAATATCAATGATACATGCACAACCGACAATCTGAATCACTTGTAGAAATATATCGATGGTGCACTTATGCAATCCGAATTAGTAATACAAGGTGTGTAAAAAAGTTCATATTCTATTGAAGAGAAGACGTTCGAAATGGACAGTTGAAGCAACTGATCAAGTCAAGATTGGTGAACTGACATTGCTGCAACGAGAGTTTCCTGTAGCATTTTCTTACAGTTTTCTTCCAAACATCTATTCATGAATTCCATAGCTTTTCAAAGGCTGATTAGAGATTCTCTGTGGATCAGATCATGCAATCACAGTGATATTAAAACAGATTCAAATCAAATAAAGATCTTTGGCTAACAAATGGCTCCATCTTCACTTACCTAACGAAATGCATTCAACATTAAATTAGAATTAGACAGTGGCAAAGGTTTTGTCCATCGACGCCTACAATGTCAATCATTTGATGAATTATATGGGTTATATCAAGAACTTAAACAGTGTTGTGACACTTATATTGTATAAATACAATTTTGTTTTGATGACTTGATGATATGATGTTTTTTTTTCGTAGCATCAGTAAATATTGTGCAAAAAACATTTCGTAAACTTATAGATTGTGTTCCAGATACGAAGTTTATTGATAGAACATAAGATTAATTTTCTTTTATGTCGACTTCACTTCGATTTCCGCTAATTATATCTACATGGGATAATTTTGTTGCGTATTCTTTAAATGTGAATTTATACTGAATTATAGTTTTTGGAATCTTTGATCATTAATATTGTGATTTGTGTGCACAACAAGAAACTGACTTGAAAATGTAGTATCTTTCAACATATTAATTATGTGCGTTTTTGATATTGTCACATGAGGAATCTTTGTAACTTCGAATTACACTCGCAATAATAATGTGGAATCAACAATTATTCATATTGAATCTCGTTTATTGAATTTTTCTATCAATAGAGTCATGTGCAGTTGAAAAATTATATTCAAACAATGCTGGATTGCAATTCGACATTATATTTGAAATCTAAAATAAAGAAATCGGACGAAAGGATTTCTTCATCGTATTCGATAGAATGAATCTCGACTATCAATTTACTATCATCAACAAGTATTACGAAAAATGAACGATTTTGTAATAAACTAAATGTTAAAAAGCATGTGTTTAATATGATTACTATCTTCATAGAAATCTCATACTTCAAAAACAACGAGTTTTCAATAAAGTTCTATGGAATGACTGTTCCAATCGAGGAATCTATTGTTTCTCTTACCAAGTCGAAGCTATAATGTAATCAGATTCGATTACGAAATATAACAAGGAAACGAATTCATTGATCGAAATTTTTTTTTCTCGTATAATGTAAATAATCATTCTTTGTAGACACGCGTCTTCTTCTTGTCAGACAACTATTGAAATGTGACATGATTCTTAGATTGTACACGCGATTAAACAATATAGATATCTTGATTCAATTTAGCTTTTATTAATAGACACGTCGAAACATTCATGATCTGCTTTCAATAAATTTAAGTATACGGTTGACCATATACAGAATGCCAGCACCCGAATGTACCTCAAAAATCTATCTAGGGCATCACTTTAACTTCTCTTCCTGTTCATGTATGTAATCATCTAATACTTTGGTTGCTTATTAAAATTTCATCGCTAACTACTAACTATCAATCATAATGTTACTTATTACTATTGTTGTCTGTCATAGTACTCCAAAACCGTTATAGATAAAGGCTGCGTAATGCGTTTTTTTAATCTTGTATGTTATTTCATTAGATCATGTTGATGGTAACAACATATACAACTCGGTTACGTCGCTCAATCCATGCAAAGCTGCTGAGAAAACACAAGTCGACATAAGAATTCGCTTTCGTATATTGTCGAGTATTGGGATATGTTAAAATACATGTCATAATTTCATTGTGGATGAAGCCACTATAGTTTATCAGTAGCACCGTTGGCGCCTATTTTTCAGAATTGTGGTTTTACTCGATTCCCATTATTTTATAGAACAGCGTTGAAGATGTATATTTCTTCGTAAAACATTGATCAGACCATTCATACAGTAGATAGATTGATTTTCCTACGATTAATATTAACTAGGAAAAAGTGAAACATTTTAGTTTTGTAGAGAATAAGCTCGTGTCTATTAAACGCTAATTTCTTTCACTTCTATATAAACCACTGATACGATTCATGTTGTATCCTTTGATATTATCAGATTAAAATTGAAACAGAAATAAATATCGATGTAAACCATTAGAGACATTGTTCTTCTGATAGATACAATTTTGTGAACTGAACTTAAGCTCTATAAAAATCAGTGTACTTTTGAATTCTCTATGCAGCTAAATTTTCATGATCGTCTTATGTCTAATTCAATTTTCATCAGTCATCAAATTTGATTGTGTGATAATACGTGTCTGACAAATCTTTTATTCATTACTTATCGGGTTTTATGAAATTAGTTCCTGAAACTTACAAATTACTGATAAAAATCTAGACAGATTAAGATTAAGACAGCTAACGTTTTTCTAGTACTGTGTGAAAATAGAAAAAGCATACAAATTTTTCTATAAATTTGGTAAAATGAACAAAATAAGTCACATAATAAAACTGTATTGTAAATATATTTAATAGTTTACTAATTATACGACTGCCTATAATTGTCTACTTTCTTTATGGTTTATTTTTTTAGAAAGATCAAACAAAAATGCATCGCAGTTATTCGATTCATCTTTAATAGAAAATAATTTTTATTAATTTACAAATGAATGACGTAAATAAATTATTTCATCTGCTTGAGCTACATGAAATGATTTTTGATTTTCCGCCAGTGTTATATTTTTATGTTTTAAAACATAATTGTAAACTTCTATTTGAAACATGATGAGTCGACTAAAACAAATGATAGATCGCAAGGAAGAGAACATAATTGTGTTTTGTGAATATTGTTCGAACTATATAGTACTTGTTTTTATTTAATATCTGGCTTGCCAAATCTTCTGATTTTAAATTCTTTTTTTAGAGCTTCGAGTTTTTATGAGATATTGAAAAAATTAAACAATCCAAAATAGGAAAATCCTACTGCTGTTTATTTCATCGAAATAATTGTTCATGAAAATAACTTTCATAGGTTTCATAAAATATTCTAATAACAACAACGCCACGTGACCAGTAAATTTTCAAAGCAATCGGAGTAAAATCTTCTTTAATTTGTGCTATAAACTTAATTAATGTTAAGTTATTACAAGAAAAGATATTTGAAACTCAAAAAGTGCTTCATCGGCACATACTGCAGGAACTGAATGTGATAAATCAAAATTTAAAAAAGAAGAATGATCTACTGCAACACATACTTCATTTCGAAAATAATGTCAACGCAAACAAAAATGTAGTGTGTTGCTTGCAATTGTAAGTTTTTAAACGAAAACAGTAATAGGAACATTGAAGCATTTTGTATATCAGTGATGCATGCTACCATATATACCAATAAAAGACATTTTCCACTTTACCATCGTGAAAAGTTTTGAAAAAAAAACTGATCGACCATCAAACTTTTACGTACTCCAAATAGATCACACATAAACTTAAAGATATATTGATGTGCCATCGGGAAGCAATCGAGTGTTTGCACTGATATCAGAACAAGAATTAAGACGATGTAAAGTCAGCTGTAGATATGATGTGTATAAGACTATTTACCATCAACTACGACTAATATAAGCGTAGTCAGACAGATTACATCTGTTTATAGCAACGTTTTAAATTATTGTATAAGAAATAAATCATAGCTTCATGTACAAGTAAAATACATAAACAAGAGGAAGAAGAGCGTTTTTTAAATAACGGAACAATAAAAGTAAAGTTCCTTTTGTGTATCAATAAGTACCCTTCATGTGCGTATTTATTTTCTGCAAGATACAAAACAGTACTTTTCAAAAATTGGAATTATCCTGGGTACATTACTTTTGCTTGAAGTACTTAACACTAAAAATTCTGCTTTATAAGAAGATAGGTTGAGCGTATTTTCTAAAAACGATCCAAATACGTTAAATTATTGATGTGCTGTTGAATTGAGGGTGACGTTTCGCGATGTCAAAGGTTCTCATAGCTATTTCCCAAAGTCGCACGCAAAAAATTCTTCGGATAAACTCCTGATTTCTAAAATTTGATCTCTCCTTGTGTATAGAGTAGGAAGACGATATTTCAGTGTAATTACAATAAATGAGAATCTCCAGATAAAAGATTATGTATGTAAATCAACCTATTCTGATGATTAAAAACGTAAGCAACGAATATGAATAAAAAGCAACCGAAAATGATTGCACGATCTTCATGCAAATCGTTTTTTTTTTCTACACTATGCTTATATTTTGCTACACTTTATAAGACAATCGTCTTAATTAATATCAAACTTGGAACAGCTGTACACTGGTAATAACTAAAGTTAAATAAATTTTTCTTTGACGTCATCAGATCATACAACCTTCTGCAGAAGAATGCAGTAGGAAAAACAAAATTATAACTCCTAGTTCAATAATGTCAAGTATCTGTGATCTCAAAAGAATAAAAATGAAATCCAACATTGATAGTTTATCGAACTTAGATAACAAGAAAGTTGCATCTATCCTTGTGAATCCCATTGGTTTTCTCGTCGAATCTATTTCAACGTCAACCCCATTGAAATGTGTATGGGTTGTGTTTATGTTGATTAGAGAGATCAGACACCATGGAAAAATATGGCTCAACTGTAAGCCAAATCAAATTCATGTATATTCATAGTGAAAACAGAACTTAACTCTTATTGCAATGAATGACATAGTGAAATCAGTAACGAAGAAAATCCCGATCTTTATGTCTCCTCCAATAGGTGATGTTCATCTAGAGAAAGAAGCGTCATCTTGAACATGATAGAGTATCATGAATAATTTAGGCAGAGAATATGAATGTGGAGTGATAATTAACGAGCAGTATTTTCCATTCGATCATGTTGCATAAAGCATCTGGCCTCTGGTGAGAAAAAAGAAAATGGAGGCACTCCTTAGTTTCTTTCTTTAATTTTTTTCCCTACTTTATATTAGTAACAACAAAAGATTGCTCGTTATGGATCAGCAACATATTGAAATGCTTCTAGTTTTCATTTGCATTTCACTTCTTATTTCAATTCTGATCAGTGGATATATTTATACAATTTCGGTTTGCTGCATTCATCAATGTCACAAAGCCAAGCATGCTTTGGCTGTTAACGTGTGCTTAGCAACTATCATTGGTACCAAATATTGGACTTTCTTTTTCATCATGAGTTTCTTCTATCCAAATATATTATTTAAACCACAAACGTGTCTGACATTAATCTATGGACAAACGATGGTGAATTGTCAAGTGACCTATGCCTTATGTACAGTATCATTCAATCGACTTTGTGTCATTATCTATGGACAAACAACATTCTTTCGAACGAAACGTGGAATAGCTGTTACGATCGGAATTCAATGGTTGATCGCGCTCATATTACCATTACCGACATTTGCATCCGATGTTCAGGTAAACGTTGTTTCTTTCAAACATAGAAGGGAACAAATGTTCATCATTCGAAGAAACCTTTCCTTTTCCCGTAAACTGTATGTCGTGAATGATTTGATTTCCATTTTAGCACTGTCTACTGACTGGTCTTGAACTGGGTTATCAAATCTATACGTTAATAATTATAGTCGTATTACCTACATTATTTATTTTCATTGCAAACGGAATTATTGTGATGCATACGATTCAATTAAGTCACAGAGTTCAATCGAGAATATCGAACTTAACAGGAGCGACCTTTCGTCGTCGTAATATGTATCTGCTTAAACATATATTTATCATGTTTATTGTATTTGTCGTTGGCTGGACGCCGATCTATATAATAGCAGTAGTGAACTGGAACGGACCAATTATCCCACATATGATTCAACGAATATTTACGATTTTACCACTTTTGAGTCTACTCGGTGATATGATCTACTTATTCATATTTAATCATGAGCTCAGACAACATCTCTTCAGCAAAATTCGAAAAATATCTTCAGAATGATTTTTTTCTATCGATTTGAATGAAATGCAATAAATTATAATACAATGATTTACTTTAATTCTAGAATAAAACTATCTTTTTGGTATTACTATCAAAGTCTCATACTAGTCATAGATACTGGAGAGAGAAGTTTCATCGAAATGCTCAAATATTTGAATGAGGCAAAGATTAGAATTCGTTTTTCATAGTGGAAGATCATTTCTAAACGGAGTAATGAAGTTCAGAGTTAAGTCTTCTGTGTTAACTCAGGATCTAACGATTAGCATGTCATTTTCGTTCCGTGTGTGTTATGTTTAACAGTTGTGAGACATTCGATTTTGTTGTGACAATTTTCTTTTACTTAGAAATAGTACTTAATATTCAATTGGATAGTAATTTGTATGATCTTCATAATATTTAACTCTTGCAATTTTCGATGGAAAATCACTATAAGACAATAGAAATTTCAACGTACCTGATGCTGTCATTAGTGTAGATAGACAAGCTAGAGTGCCATGCACCATAATAATAAAATCAACACGAGCTAGATAAGTTAAGACGTAGATATCAACATGTCGAGCTAAGTAGCATTTTTTTATTGGACGCCTTCAAAAAATATGTCAAATACGTTTCTGTGTAGTAAGCTTTCAATTTAATATTTACATATCGTTTAACACGATGCTTGTGATTCGTATTTCATCCATTCATGGTGAAGTTCAAATAAGATCTGAATACATATCAATAACAATTGCATGACATATTGAAGTATTAGCAAAGTAGTTTTTCTAAGCATGTATGAGCATAGATGATGGAGCCGTGAAACATGAATAGGCTACCGATGAATGCAAGTAAATATAAGATCAATATGCATATTCACATCCTAGTTTTGATTTGTATTCCGTAAATTTCCATCAAAGAAATTACAGTTTGAATGAAAATTAAAATCGTCTTATAAATCCGTTTTTAACAGTGACTAGACTTATGTGAATTTTAAATCATTTTACCAGACGAATCAGTCCTAGTCCTCGTGGAGATTGAGTGGAAAACAAAATAACGCATGCATATACCATCAAAAAATAGTTTTGACGAGATTGAATTGTTTTTCTTCAGCTTGAACGACAATTAGAACGAATTTTTTTAACGAAATAATTTCAATTTCAATCGAATGCAGTCACGGTTAAATACTGATTGATGCAATCAAAACTACTTTGATAACGTGTTTGAGAAACAATATCCCTTATATGCATTTCAAGGATCGATGTGTTATCTTCGATATTCTAGATACATGTCGAAATACTTAAAGTCTGACTACAAAATAAATGGTCATATGGACCAGATGATTATGAACGGTTGAGTATAATTTTTTTTAGTGATTATTTCAAAAGATTTAAATACAGCGTAAACAAATGCAATAAAGATAATTCAGTCAGCGATCACTTTAGAAATTTATTTGTGACACTCTTATATAAAAAAGTATGAAAATGTTTGCGAAAGTTCATTTTATTACTTATCGATCCTTCTTTTTCATGCTTCTCATTAATCATTCTGAGTTGTTTTTGAACTCCATCTAATGAAGCTACAGTTGACCTAACTCCTTTTAAAAAATTTAGTAATGACTGTACGGCGATGCGCTTTTGATTGTAATACTAATTGTATGAGTAACACTTTTATGTGTCACCTTCATTCATCTCGTAAAAGAAACAGACCATTTTTCTCAATATTAATGTAGTTGTATTTCTTTATTTTCCTATGTATCAACACTTCTAAAATTCATATTAGATCTACAGTAAAAGTATACGCAGTCATCAGACCGCTATCAGAAGCAATCTAGACTCACGCTTAGAGTTTTTTGCTTGAAATTGAAAGTGATCACTGCGTAGTTGAAGTCTTCTTAATGCGTAACATCAATACTTTGTCCACGTCTCTACTAACTAGAAAAAAAAATGGCCGAAGACAAATTCTTTTTGGTACATCTGTTTTGAAATGCTCTACTGTATAGATTAGAAGAGAATATCTCATATAGTGAACATTGTTAAATATTTTGTTAAATGCTCGCCTCATGCAGATTTACTACTGACATAAAAATGGATTTCATCGACTTACTAGATTTTCTATGATGATGGATACTTCATTGCGTTGAATTAACAACATGATATTACCTCTTAACGATAGCTTGACAGAGACAGGCCAGAACGAAGGAATTATTTGGCACCTATAGGTTGACTAGGAATGTTTTAGATCTATCATAAGACAGCCAAGTCTAAAAAAAAAGGTTGATCTGGTCGCATCTCCAGTCCTTTCCATTATAGAACGAAAACAGAATCTCTCGATTCTCCCTGACCTATTTTGACTGAACAGTTGTGTCTAACTTAAATTTGAAACGTTCCGTCGCGTAACTGCATGAGTACCAAACTTTTATTGGCCTGATTTCGAGTTTGAATTACGAAAGTTGCCACTCTCTATATCCATCATATGTGTCGTATTATTCCAAAGATTATAACATGCCTTTTATTTCGAAATCGAGAACGTACACAATAATTGTATAATTATTGTTTCTTTCAATAGACTTCACTTGAAAATCACAATCTTTTCAATAAGTGCTATCGATATTACATCACAGTTGCGATTCTCTTAGCTCTTTGTTGTATTGGTAGCATAGCAACAGGAGCAATCTGTCGATTTTGTCGGCAGAATCCTCTCGAGTAGATTTCAGGCATACCAATAAGACAAGCAAACGGATGCAATGTACCAATGAGATAGAATAAATAGAAAAAATATAACTGCTGAATAGTCACACTCAGATCTGTTGGTCCACGTATCATTTGATAACATTGAACGAATCCAAATGGTAGATAACCACAAAAATAGAGAATAGATACGGGAAGAAATTGTAAGATCATTTTACGATGTTGTCGCCATTCGACTGCTCGTCTCATTCGATGATGTTTTTGCCAGAGAACACGAATCCACAAGCTTATATTCAAGATGGCAATAAGAATAGATGGAACAACAGTGTGAACAAATTGATCGAACACACCTAATACGGGTGTGTCAAAAACAAAGCATAAACCAGCGCACACCACCTGTGTATAGTCGAACTTATTTTTACATGGATGAATGAAAGCAATATATCCATAGAACATGATGAGATATGTGAAAATGAATGAAAATGGAGCATAATGGACAAAGAAACGTTTTCGTTGCGTATTTAGCAATTGTCGATGATGAAAAATTAGAATGTGTCGTTCGATCGTTGTCCAGAGCATTAGTATAGAAACAAGGGCATAAAGTAGCAAGTCGATGAAGTTCCAAATGCGACAAGTAGTATCTGTACTGGGACTGACCATTCCAGTACGTAAAAAGTTTAGAATCATAGAAAGATCAACAACGACGGTTATGAAACCGACGAAGAGAAGAACAAGTGGAGCATGATTGTGGAGTGCTCGAAGTATTGCTTTATTGGATACAATATGATATATTAATCCAAGATAACAAACGACCGATGGAATTTGTAGAGACATGAGAACACCGAATTTGACTAGGCGACTTTCAACAGTCTCCATGATATTCTACGAATGTATGATCTACCTAAAAAATGAAATGAATTTTTCATTTACACTACTGAATATCTCCATGAAGTACTTCGATCGACTAACATCAAATTTTGACACTATACACATACGTATTTAGGAGTGACCTCCAGGATAAATTTAAGATTAACTTTTACATCGAGAAAAAAACTGTTTCAACACATGATGTGTAAGTCTCTCTTAGAAACATATCTAGTAGCTCGAAAACTTCGTGCCCTCGGTTTACTCTAATAACGAAAGTTTTAACTTTCCTTAAACTAACCCTCAATGAATTGTTCTTATTCAGTATTTTGAATATGACTTAGATGGTACAAGAAATATTTTAGGAACCTCATTGATGTCGACGAAGTACTATGGCACAACTAATATGAAATTCAATCGTTGCAATGAATGAATTCTCCTCTGAACTTTGTATTCGAAACTCATTTATCGAATCAGCGATTTAGAATGTGAATTAACGTCACACTAAAACTTATTCAGTATACAATAATAACTGCAAACCTATTTGGCAACACTCATCGGCTCTCTGTGTTCTCCACTTTTGTTTGTTTGACATGATGTAAGAGTGATAAATATATGAATAGCTCTCATCATCGCTGTGACTTATAGCGAAAACACTTTTTCAATGCATACATGCATTGAAAACAATACAATTAATATATGAACATATGTAATGAATTCAAACTCAATTCATTCAAACGACAGTTAATTCTTCGTTGTTTTAACGATAATGTATACATACTACCTAAAACATGTGTTAATCACTGCGAATGCATCTTGAAATGTTGTTGTTTGAACATTCAATTCATCATTGTTTTTGTTTCCTTAGAATTATCAATTGACGTATAATAATTTTGTTACATCATCCATGATATTCTCTCATTACGATATCGAGCATTTGCATTTCATCAAACTACAGGATCTAGAATAAATGTGAGATACGATTATATTAAAAAAGTCTATTTTTACTCCTTTGTTAATCAATCAATAAGCAGTTCTTGAAAAAACAATAACACTCTGATTTGAAGTTAATCAAAATATTTAACGAAATCATTTAGTATTCATCATTTTCCGACGAGAAAAACTCTGTCGTAGCAAAAACACTGATTTCAAATATTCAGAGTTTATTATCGAAGCTAAAGTGAGAAGGACGTATCACTTTGATAGAATATTCATGGGGAAGAAATCTGTTCTGAATTGTAAAACATGACTTCATCTTACTTTGAATATTGTATTGCAATTGATTTACTCGGTTAACACGAATCCGTTAAGGAACACAGTAACTGAATGGTATTCGATGTATGCACAGTCTGCTAGGTGAACGAGAATGTCACGGTGTGCTTTTCAGTGTTAGAGACTACGGACCGAAAACGAAACGTATTGATACTGTATCATTTATTCTTACGATCGCATCAAAATTGACATCATTCAGGAACTCGTCTGCGTACTGAATGCTAAGATGCATACTCGAATGTATGATTAGAATATAAAGAGACAAATAAAATGTGAACAACGGTTTTTTTAGACAAGAATTAGTGAAAACCAAGTAGCTTCTACTGTATTTGATACTTGCTATTCACCAGGAAAACAATACAAGGAAGGTTTCTTGAAAAAATTAATCACAACTATTTTCTCTGTTTCATTAATATAGTTACTATGAATCACAGTACAACGTAGCGAGTGAAATATTCTAATGAGTGCCACTTGTTGCATATCGACAGTAGCTTAACATCTATTGAAAGAGAAAATTTCAGTAATGAGGGAATCCCTATATATATAACATCCTATATTATTTAGTTACCTAGTCATAGAATTTAGTCACATGTACAATATGGGACGATCATAGTGTTATTCGAAGATGAATACCAAATTTGCATAGTTGCTCAAATAATAGATCTAATGAGTTCGTACGTGTTGTGCTATCTTTGAATACTAATTTCTTGTATGCAATATTACGCAGACCTCTTTTTGACACATATTTGGGAAAGATTTCGAGCAAGTTGCTTTTCAAATGAGACCAGACCAAGATATTTTTGATTACTTCGATGTTTTTTTTTCTAATCACTCAGTTGTCATCTGACTCAACTTCACACAAAAATAAATAGGTGAAATAGAAAAGCTTTCATGACATTTGATGAAGTTCTATTCTCATAATAGATGAACATACATTATTTACGTTCTCCTTCTGATTTTTATTATGACCTACTTAAAAATTTGACACAAAAAAAAGAAATAATCGGCTGAAAGAATGTATATTTTCGATCTATCGTCTGTCGACTCACGGAGAATGAATGTTTATCTGTAAATCCAAACTAAGAACAAGAATCTATCTTAAGTATAATGTTCTTTCAACTAGCAATAGGTTCATGAAAGCTAAGATTGAAATATCTAATACTTGATACGAAAGTGGATATAATGACTCATTCGATAGTTTCTCTATGAATATTTCATTGCTTTCTCTATCAATTATTTTATAGTCTATGATATCTGCCTGAAATATTTGAAATGCATTTAAGACTATTAATTATGAAACTCCGATATTGAATGCGAGACTTGAAGTCACATGACATTTCGTAGAAAAACGTACTTCTGAAAAATAGTTCATATACGTATAATTATGCTAAAAGAGTCAAATCAAGTTATGTGATTTCTAAAAAACTGCAAATAAATATAGCTATTCATGAATTTCTAAGTATGAGGGTTTTTTTCTCAGAAAGTAATGTATTCTATGTTCACAATGTAAGAACTAATCTATGGAGATGTCCTTTTTACATTATTTTTGCATACTCGCAATCTAACTTCACGTGATCAAACAAACATTTCTTCTTTCTCTCTTTAACTATGATTTTCTTTTGTACCTGTACAGTTGATTTTTTTCTTTTGGAACAGACAAGAATAGTTAAGTAGGATTTAACACCTTATTTACTTATTTAAATTAGAATATTTGCACGTTCATTTACAAAGCAAAAAAAATCAACTTGCTACATCAATTAGGTGCGTACTGATGCTTTCTTCATGCAAGTTTTGCACCTGAAAAACATCAAATACATTTTCTAGCCATATTTTTGACATTTACCATGCATACAAAAACAAAAAGTCATATTCAAACACTTAATGAGCATTTAGTGACGCAAGTATCTGGTTAAGATCTTCGAATACACGAACGTGAAAATATTCAAACAACAGTCACGATTGAAAATGTACCGTGCGTGTTCAGAAGTTCATTAATGCTCGCATATTTTTCTCTTGCATGATTAAAAACTAACTACTAAATAATAAACGCATACGCCATTTCTGTATTTGGCACATGCATTCTCTCCAGTAAATCATGAACTACTGTGTCAAGCCAATCGATAGATGCTTAGAATATCGAATACATTGCAAAAATATCAAAATCATAGAAATTTCAAAGTACATGTATAGGCTTGAAACCTCAAAGAAAATTTTGATTCATTGAAAATACTAAACTATGCTGACAATAGTTAGCAAAAAGTAACTTTTGGTTTTCTTCAATGAAATATATCGGTATACCTATATGTAGGTTACATGAAAATTTCGTTGAGTTTGGAATACGCAATATAATTAAAAATAGAAGATTCTACATAGAGAAGGAGAGTGATATTTAGAAAAATGAAGTTTTCAAGAGAGCATACACAACAACTAACATAGCAATCTTTAAACCTATAAATGCAATGGTTAAAAACTTTATGCTTTTTAAAAGACAGCACAATTTTTTCTTTGTTTTCTGCTATGATCTCTTCTGCTTATTAAGCGATTCAGTTTATGAAATGTCGAATAAATAGACTAAAAATTTATTAATCAGTGACAATATGGATATTTGCAATAACGAATAACTTTCATGCAACACCGTTTCAAACAGTTTTGACGCATTAACTTTCGAATGCACATTTCTTTTAATCCTGCTCGTGCTTATAGAGTTGAATAAAATTTTCATAATTTTATGCGATTTGAAAATTCAACCAATTATCGAATTGTACCATGTCCTCAGGATGACACTTAAAACGAAGATCGGCATTTTTCTGAATATAAAAATTCTATTTAATCTCACCTGCCAGATTCGAATCTCATCAGTCACATATAAATGACTTGTCAAATTAGATTGATATTTATATGCGAAGGAAAATTGCTCTGAATTTTACAATGAAAAAAAGCATCAATATTCAACTCCCAAATGTCGAAAATGAATGCATGTGTCTCTCGTGTTTAACCTTTATCGTTGAAAAGACATGAGCACATATGCATGTATCTTATTTATATCCAAATCTGTTAGTTTCTCTAATCGACAGCATCATTCAAAGTTCTAAATTTCACCAACATGCAGCGTTGAATCGTACTCTTCGTTTTTACAAACTTCAAAGAAAATCTTCTTATTTTTAATTTTGAACCGTTGATAGCTTTTCATTATAGTCGTTATTCAACGTACATTACACGTTAGTTATCAAACACAATAGTTATTTAGATTATAAACAACAACCTACCGTATATTGTAAAATAAATACATAAATACATTGACTAATTATTTCATTCGAAGTCCTAAGGATTGTGTCCGAAAATATGCATCCTAATTTTATTAGAATTCATATTAATATGAAATTCTTGTAAACATTCTAGTTCTAATTGGCAAAATATCTGTTGTCGCGTCAGTTTGTCATAGCCTTCAACTACTTTATGATATAATCATTTAGTTCAGTACATAGTTTGCTGAACATCTACATACCGACTTGAATCGATTTCTGCAAAGCAATTATTCTTAATATGCACTTATTTAATCTGGAACCTGTGAAAAGCAAATGTGCGAAGTACTCAATTATTGCCGAAGCGAATACGGTTAGATAATTGAGAGCAAGAATAAATACCTGTGTTTTTCTCATCTCATCTTCAAATTTGTGTTGATAATTGACCTGAACTGTATTTGCTTTCGACATATTTTGCGTACCTGTCTATTTGTTGATACGCTTAGATACTGACTATCAATTCGATTCAACAACATACTGCAATAGTTCGAGTTTTCCTTGAATAAGAAACGAGATCGATTAACTATGATTTTCTCCGTCGAATTTGACTTGATTTTCATAGAGGAAAAAAATGAATCAAGTTGTTTTACGTCGATCTATGATTGTCTGAACATGGTTCTCCTTTCTAAACTATAGAGAGTCTCTTCTGTGATAAGATTTTCTTCGTGATACATCATTAGTCAGAACAAAGCATGCTCTACAAATGAACATACGTTGAGTGTTTTTATATTTTAAGTACTTTTATAGTATAAAATTCTTGTTGATTTGAGATGGAAATAGTTTAGAACAAGGAGAGAGATTTAATTCTCTCATATATAGCTCATTGATCATTTAATAAAGCATCCTCATAAACACGAAAACTGTTATGTATGCTGTCTAGCACTGTCGGGCATGGATCAAATTTTCGTAATTCAACAGGACTCAAGGTCAATTTAATTTGTTGTCTCAACTAAACCAGTATCAAATACTGACAGACCTGTGCAAATGTATCAGTCAACCTTCTCTCTTGTTGAGATTTGAAAATATTGCGTAGTTAACACAGAGACATAAAGCGATCATACTCTTTCTATGCTTTTTCGTTTTACTGTTGATGCAATCAATGACTTCCTTATCAAATTTTACCATACGATATCAATAAATGGAACATAGTGAAAAACAGCTAATGTGTTTATGATACATGTTTGTTTGCTATATGAAGCTTCCTTGTAATCTTACACAACATTGAAATGAGTTTCATTTCTGAGAAAATATTTAGACATCTGATCCTGATCCGAGTTAGACACCGATGCCTACTTTTATAAGCTGTCACATATTGACAAGGATGTGCGCTGTCTTGTCTCTCCTATACATACACGAATTGTTGTTTGCAACGGTTCATTAATATCATGCGCATCTTTTATACACCATAAGAACCTCTATCAATGATGTGTAAATATTTGAAATTGTTTCTGATAAAGTACTTCATCTCATTGAAAGCGAAATCGATTATTTCATAAAAGTTATAT
The DNA here is from genome assembly GCA_900239685.1 of Rotaria macrura. NCBI lineage: Eukaryota > Metazoa > Rotifera > Eurotatoria > Philodinida > Philodinidae > Rotaria > Rotaria macrura. The sequence continues at coordinate 663 of OENT01001739.1, read as the reverse complement.
GCGCTCATTACGATAGAAATGTCCAAAGTAAAAATGGCACTCTAGTCATAGTAATACTGAATTAGAAGCTTGATTAAATAGGTTCTTAGCTGATACGTGTCCCTTTAGTATAGATGAAAGATCGAATTATTGAACCAAAACACACTGTAAAGGTTTATTTCGTAGAGAACAATATTCTGAGTTATTATTCGATATGATACTATGACTATAGTAAAAGTTTTACTACCGATATTTATAGGGGAACAAAAATCTGTTGAATCGATGTCATAAGTGACATCATCTATATGAAGAGAAACAATTATTACAGGAACATATTACACATTGTTTTTCCTTGTATACCATATGAAAAAATGTAATAGTTTATAAAACTAGACAGCCTACATAAACGCTCGTGTTTATCAGGATGCTTTATTAAATGATCAATGAGCTATATGTGAGAGAAGTAAATCTCTCGCCTTGTTCTGATCTATTTCCCTCTCAAGTCAAAAAGAATTTTATACTACAAAAGTACTCACAATATAACAGCACTCAACGTATGTTCATTCATAGAGCATGCTTTGTTCTTTCTAATCATGTATCATGAACAAAATCTTGTCATACTTAAAAGAGCCTCACTGATCGTTCCTTATGTAAAGAAAAATCGAACTATCATGCTATGCTGTT
>OENT01001738.1:0-35598 GCA_900239685.1 Rotaria macrura | reverse complement strand
GGAAAGACAAAATACGCTGGTATACGCAGAAAAATGCGTACTATCTTTCTAGGATACTGAGATCGAGATACAAGAAGGGGCCGATTTGTGGCCTTATCCGGCGGTGTCCTTTGAATAGAGTATTCTTGAAACTGTTCGATGAGTAGAATGAAGCTTGTTCCAAATCTATTTCGTTATAAAAGTGAGAACAGTTCGTACACATTTCTTCAGATCTTCTTCGTAGAATAAGATTGAACAACGAATTGTAAATTTAATGTAGAAAATTTTTCTAAATTAGTGAATGCGGTACTAACTGAAAATTTCTGATAAAAAATACATGGTTCCACGAAAACATCTGTTGCTAGAGATATTGAGGATAGGTACCTATTTGAAAAATAGAATAGTTTGAAAATTCGTCATGTGAAGAATAGGATAAAACATCAATAGGGCACATTTTTAATGAGTGTTAAAACAAATGTTTCATCTTCAAGAGCTCAATGAGTCTCAGACTGATGAGGGCCTGCAGGATTCCTGCCAAGCAGAATTCCAAATTCTGTATACTTGCCCATAAAACAAATTCATCTGTTACAGCACGACTGCTCCCTCCCCTTCACTTTCTAGAAGAAAAAACAGAGTTCTGTTCACTTAGAACACGACAAACTCTCAATAAGTTAACTAGGCAACAATCACTAAGAAAGGAAAGAAATTCTGCTGAAGAATTTAAAGTCACCAGAAGAGCACAAAACAGAATTCTGTTCAGTTAGCAGAAGGCAAATCTTCTATTCGTGTACCAGACCTCTGTTTGTCGATAGAATAGAATTCTACAGAATTGTGTAAAATTCTAGCCAGAATATTAAGTTTTTAGGTTAGTTGTCTTGTAAGAAAATTCATAAGTGTACAGAATTCTGCAACTGCTGAGACTGAAAAGTGTATTATTCAATATTGTATTCAGTACAAATAATATCATGAGAGAATCTTTCAATGATTGGAAAATCTTACAATAGAAGAGCCAGTTGATGAAAGACAACCGACGGGAACTCTTACATTTGAATCTATTCTGACAGGCTTGTGACTTTCACTGATGAACTTAAAGAAGTTCGAAATGAATGAGTATTTTGTTTCAATACTTTTGGACTTGCACTGCATTGATCATTCGATTCTTTTATCATTCTAACTTTTGATGCTCGTTGTTTGAGTACTACCAATAGATTCAAGTCGTTAGTCGACAGAAAACGGATACATACCTTTTTTCTATCATCATCGACAAGCAAAACTTTGGTTTAGTTCGCACATTCTGAATATCCTCAACAGTTTTATGTTCTCATACATTATATTTAACTCGTCGCATTTTGCATATGTACGACGAAGAACAATGCAAGATTCAGACTTATCTCACATTCATCTAGTGCATTCTAAAATCTAAGTTTAGACTAGTTCAAACTTGAATTTAAAAAAGAAATTATTATCAAACCTTAATTTTAGTCTTGAAAATGAAGATTGAATTCACGGTTTCTTTTGATGAGCAACAACTGATCAATTGCATGCACTTTTATAATAACCCGTTTGAAATTCAGAATTAGATAAGCAAAAATTTATAAATAATTTGCTGCTTAACTCAAAATCCATCTGAAACTTGTTTATAGCTTGTTACATAGAAGTTTTGTTTATCAATCGATTATATACAAAACAAATGTCACTACTGAGCCGTAATTCATCAAACGAAAGTCTGAATCGACCATCAATTTCACGGCTCAAATCAATTTTCAATCTAAACGTTTTGCCCAATCGAAGGTTTTTCTTGTTCAAATTGGATTTGAGAATGGTGTAAGGCAAATGTACGATCTGAGTCTACAAGTTTTTTTTTCTGACATAGGTTACTTCGTAGTAGTAGTGGTGTTGGTTGACGCATCATTTTTCGTTAAAGATCACTCGCGTTCAAATTTAACCGTGAGTTTATTTTACAGGAACACAGAGAATCGTCGGATTTTTTTATAATCTCCTTGCAATTTAACAAATAATTTCCTAGGCAGAAAAAAAGACGGAAAAAAATGTTCTGCATTTATTTATACCATTTAGTACTAAGCATTTTCATGCATTCGTATTCATTGTCAATTATTACTATCCATAATGTAACTTAGGAAAACAATGAAAGGCAAGCAAGAGAATTTTTCTCTCATGGTTCACATAAAGTTTGAAGTATTATGATGAAAAGACGAATTCTACATGAATTCAATGAAATATAACTTTAAAACCAATGGAATATGCAAGATTTCCTGCCGACTTGAATCAATACGTGGGCACAAAACATCTTTGTATAGAATACGCTTCCGGTGACATACTAATTACCGGTAAGAATTATCAAATATATTCACTATGAAGACAGAAATCTGGTTCGAAAAGCGTTTCGTGAAATTTTCAAACTCTAATTTAGTCGGGCGAGAAAGTATAAGATCCAAAGGACGAAGTACAGCAGCTCGAAGAAACACAAAAAGCACATGTTCGAATGCAATCTATCGGTAATTGCCTTCAAAATTTGTTTGCAATCGTTTCATTGTTATCACATAAACGATTAAACAACAACTATGTACACTTTTTCAGTGAGTGAAAATCAAAATGTAAGAACTGAACAAAAATATTTTCACCCTTGATCTACAATATTGTTCTATTAAAGAAAAAACACGAAAAGAATTCAATAAAAACGATTAAAAAATTTGATTTATCACACAGTAAGTTCAGCTATGGAAACGAGACATTTGGCTCGTTTATTCATCTCGTTAACAAATATATCATAGGGCATGATAGTTTGAATTAAATAATTTTGTTCATCATTTCCTACAAAACGATTCAAAGAATATTCAATAGGTGACGCAATTTTCCATGAACGTAAACATGGATAATGTTCACCAATGAATGTTGCAGCAGCTAATTGGGTTGTTAAAGAATTCGGTCCACGCACACTTAAACATTTCAATGTTGTTAAACGTTGACAGCACGCTATTAATTCTAGGTAATCATTTGAGGAAAAACGATTATAATCAAGTTCTAATACAACAAGACGTTTTTGTTTCATTAAAACAAGTAATAGTGTACGCATAAAACGATTTAACCGATTGGTACCTAGATCCAAATGTAAAAGTTGATGACGTCCATTCATTTGACATAAACTAATTAAATCATTTTCGCATAGAGAACAAAAGTCAAGATTTAATACGTCTAATGAATGCTCTATAGAGTTCAATATTTGTTCAAGACGATTGGTTATTGGTGAGCCACTTAATGAAAGATTTTTCAAATATTTTAATTGTGATAAAACACTGCAAAACTGTTCTAAATCATCTTGGTTGAGGCGGAAATCAATAAAATTACATGATAAATCCAATGTATGCAGTTTTGTTAACGTGGGTAAACGTGGAAGAAAATACTTTAAATTTTGTCGTGTTAATACATTGTATGGAACACGAAGTGTATGAACAAACTGAAAAGACAAAAATTTGTCATATAATTATTATTGATCTGATAAAAAAAATCGAAAGTAATTTACTCGTTTATCGACATGATCCAGAAAACTGCTGACAAGTGCTAAGCCTATACAACGCATATCAATTGTACATATTTGCAATTGAATATTTGGTGTCGATGAACGTAGAGCAGATAGAAGTTCAACATACGTCCGATAATCTTGTATAATACAATCAAAACGAATAATAATTATATCATCCGGATAGGAACTTGTTTTAATCAGATCATCACTATTTTCATGTGCATGGCCTGAAGATATATCTAAATACACAATGTTTATCTGATACGTTTTCTTGTCTACGGATTTTCGATTGACTTCTGATATGTATAAAGTATGAAACTCGTATACGATAATTGTTTCACTTTCTTTTCTCATAGCAGTAGCAAAAAGAAGATGATTATAATTGAGAAACATAGTTGTTGTCAGACTTCTTTCGTCGAGTTTTCTAGTAGTGGAAACTCTAACGTCTGGATATGATCAATATCTGTGAATCTAATGAGTTATACAGTGTGTGTCATTGATGTCAATACGCTAGAAACTACAGAAAATCTCTCCACATTGGTTCAATCCAATGTGCTCCTCGATTTTCAAGTGAAATGCATACACACGAATGTGTAAAGTATAGTTGAACGTGTGATTACTGAAATTTCATGTATAATTCATTGCAAAAACAAAACCTCGTATGTTTACGTATTGCTAACTTGATAATATTCTGTAGTCGTCTGAGACAATCACAATAAGTTTAAGTCATAACGAACTTCGGGAGTCATTTCGTGTTGATGAACATGAAGAGAGATTCCAAACATGGAATACTAGTTTCAGGATGAAAATTAACCGTTTGATACTTAAACGGCGACTTTAGTGTCTTATTGTTCTCTTGAAAGCGACTGAAAATTATCTATGAAGCATTTATTTGCTGTGAGTCAAAATTATACTTCTCAATGCTAGTGTATGATGAACAGCTACTAGTAATATAATACTTATCAATGACAATCATGTAGATATGGACAATATTAGTTATGGAAAACTGGACAACAATACGGAACATCGTTCACATGTTTTGAAGCCTTAATTTCGAACCTCTACGCATATGGACATTTAACTAGCCCATCCATTATAGATGTTCTTCACTATGTTTTAGAGAAGAATTAAAAATAATCTTATTCTCTATAGAACTAGAATAAAAATCAATAGTTTTTCGTCAATAATTCAAGAGAGGGAAATATCGGACTTCATACCGTCACAGAAACACATCTAAAATTTTTTCTCTCGAATGAATACGAAGCAATAATGACTCTTCCGATTGCTTGTACTTTAGAAATCTATTATACTTAGTATTAAAGACAATGGTATACATTAAATTATCGTTTCCGATTAGAAATGCTCGCTGACGAGTCTTGCATTCTATTAATTTGAATGTATTGTTTCCTTTATTTCGAGTACTTCTCGGTCTATTACTCTTGGACTGAAAACTCTAGAAAATATTATAGGTTTAAATTCTCATTCTAGTTCAATAGTTTCGAATTTCTGACGAACCTAAAATGTGAGTTGCACACTTCATCCTCATCAAGAGTTCACACTAGCTGTAATAGATTGGTTTTACCTGTACACGTATTGATTTCACTGTCATTACTATTCTCATCATCCGATTTAAGAACAGGTAATAAATGTTGATGTTGCTGATGATAAATATCAATTAATTGATTACGTTTTGTTTCTTTTTCTGCTAAACGACAATGTGTCGAAATATATCTTAATATTAATTCTACAACAGGAAAATTTGTCACATCGAGTATGCGTAAATTCGATGAGTTTGTTTTATTGATTTGTTGTTGTTGCCGAATTGAATCAATAAAACGTGGTATTAATATAACTGAATATTTAATAGCTTGTTTCGTTCTTTGTAATGCTGTTTTTTCACATAATAACATTTTTAATGATGTTAATTTTTTTTTAACAAAATTTTCTAAACGAAATACACGATATGGCCATCGTGATATTAATATATTGGTGCATGTATCATCTTGTGTAGAATTTAATGCTGCACGAAATAACGGATAGAATAATTGCTTCGGTATTAAATCACATGCATATTCAGTTATATGTTCATTTTGTACAATTAATGTACAACATAGATCCGTCAATTTCGATACTTGAGATTTATCATCGGTGGTGGTCGCATAATTATCTTCATCATCATCGTAATTTATTTGAAAAGAAACACCATTACGAAAAAATAAATATGAAAAATCATTCGAAATTGAACTCGATTGCTGTTGAGACATATCAATTTTATAATTCCATTTATATTTTTAACATAGAAACACAACGACACATGCATTCATATGTTTGAATCCATTCGTGATCCATAGTTTGTTCGATGATTTTGTATTCGTCGATAGCGATTGGTGAGAGGACAATAAATGATCTGAATGGCTACATTTTTACAGACGTTGTTTAGAAAAAGAGATATGTGTGAAAACAAGTTTCTTTTCAGATGAATTTATGCAAGTCCGTCGCTAAAAGACCACGAAAATTGATTTCGTGAACATGTTACCAGTCTATGGCTGTAATAATTATGAATGTACGTATAAATCTATTGAGTGTTTGTTCAAGAATTGAAGTTGTTTTATGCATCTCTATGGAAGTATATGAGATACTGTTTGAGAATTGTTTTTCTCCTTTCTTAACAAAAATCATTTTGAAAAGTTACAGATTATCTTTTCAAATAAAGCATTTCTTATCAAAGTAACTGAATGATTTCTGTTTGAACATGAAAATTATTCTAAACGAAAAATATGAAATCGACATATGGAGACGCATCGACTTTGTGCGACTGCAATGCTGTTTTTTTTTCTCTCTCGGATACGCCAAAGTAGTCTAATAAAAAGATTTTCATGTCGTTGACTCAAAATTTTCATCAAACTATTTCTTCAAAATTTAGTTTGTAAAACTCATGAACCCAATGAGAACATATGTCACAAGAATTTACTTAAAAATCCTTTCTTGTCATTAAACTTTCACATAAACATATTTGTTTTGTATGAATTGTAAGGTAAATGCCTTTTGCATTTCTTCATCAAGTCAATAGCTGTTTGGATTGAAGATCACATCTATACGTAGACACGACTCCTACTGTAGTTTTTTTATAAGTAACAAATGGAAAATATCGTTAACGCTTCTATTGAAAATAAAAGCTTATAGATTGAGGTAACTCAGGAGAAGAAAATGAACTCATAGCAACTGTCTATAATGATTATTTGATATATAAGAACGATTATTATACAGACAACAGATATGAATCGAAGACACTTTGTGCAGCATGATGAAGAGTTGGGAAAATTGGTGCGTCATTTATTGGCTGGCATGTATATAGTACCTCAACATATGCAACGTCTGTCTAGGAAAAACAGCTAAAAACATCTATTAAAAGTTGTATGCATTATCCTCGGTGATATGGACACCATATGCCAGCCAATAAATGACGCACCAATTTTCCTAACTCTTCATCATGTTGCACAAAGTGTCTTCGATTCATATCTGTTGTCTGTATAATAATCGTTCTTATATATCAAATAATCATTATAGACTGTTGCTATGAGTTCATTTTCTTCTCCTGAGTTACCTCAATCTATAAGCTTTTATTTTCAATAGAATATCGAATAGACTTCGTTGAAAATCAAAAATGAAAGTTTAATGAAATCTTGAAATTCTCTTGAATAAAGTCTTTAATCACAACATTAGATAGGACATGGAGACAATAGAATAATATAAATCTGCAAGGAACGAGTGAAGTAATTCAATTGTCCATGATGGCACATTTAATTGTTAAGAAAAATCAAGAATGACCTATTTTCGTTTATTTTCTACATTAAGAAACAGCAGTTTTCAGCATCTGTCTATTTTATGTACTAGTATTAATATTCATAGTATTGTTAAAGATTTATTTCTATTCTAGTGAATTTAGATGTTGATTAGATAGTGTCAACTTCGTGCGAGAATAGCCATCTATTGATCAGATCATATTAATGTCTGATTTCTACGAGAAGTAATGATTTTAATACTCACGTCAGTTTTCATTCGCCAATGACTTTCTTCGAATGATGAAAATCCCATTGCGAGTATTTGTCTTTAAATTTGAATGAGTAAATCGTCTAGTTGTTTTGAAATTTTCATTATAGAGCAATGTATGAACCGCATGATAATTAGCCCATTGACAATGATGAAAACTTTTTATAGTATTACGAAAAAAATTTAGAGATTCTTGATAAATATAAATAACGCATGAATTGTATGGATATGATTTTCAAGAGCTCACGAGTTCATCCTAACAAAAGCAAATCATGATCGACGTGTTGTGAAATGTGATCGTCGTGTAAGTTTTCCATTTAATTTAATTTTGATTAGGGGTACAACAAATCCAAGTCCAAATCTCAGACATTTGGTGACAAATCTCAAATCCATTCAAGATTTGCTGCACCTCTAATTTTGATTGTCGAAACAAAATTGTAACGTTAGTAGATGTTAGATTGAGACGATTTAAAAAGTCAATTGATTCGTTTGTTGTCAGTTAAATATCAGAAGTACATTCTAAATTACTGTGGTTAATGATATTGTGAATACTGTGACTTGATCTTTGGCTTTACTAAGATCATCATTTTCTTTGTATTAGTAGACAACATTCCAGCTAAGAACTTCAATCAAAAAAATAATATTTACCATCGAATGCTAATAAATGCACGTGATCTTAATCATCGGCATATTTACTTACATGGTCATGACGTTAAAGAAGATTCTTATCAAATATTTCATTGTTGAACTTATTTTAAAAATAGTTGGCAATGTTCTGATTTATTTTACACGTGCCGTTCTTGAATGAAAATACTCAAGTATGTCAACAATTTGAACAAACATTTGGAAAAAGAGAAAACGTTTCCGACCTGGTCATGACAAGCCTATTAAGCCTCTCCTCGACTGCGCTATGGTTGCTTGTGGTACATATTTTCATACCCAAAGTGCAAATAAAATCCATATGGAAATTAGAAACTAAAATAACACACAGGTGATTATACACTTATAACACATTAAGAAAAACTCTAGGCATTGTATTGTTCATATGAAATCGATTAAATACCGTTTTCGTCATCGTGATTGATTACTGCGATAATGTTTGTAGCGTCAATCAAGTAACGCAAAAGCTCTATTGGCGTGCAAAATCGACTAAGGTTGAATTTCGATGCTTAAAAAGACGAACAAAATAAATTCATTATGACAAATAATGATCGTTCAGATAAAGGAGGTATGTGAGCATTTGACATTCAAAGATATTCTTTTTTTCGCCTTGAAGAATATATATATATATATATATATGTATGTATGGTTTTCTTTTCTCTTTCGATAAGATTATCCAAACATTGCGTCGAATCGATATTGCGTACGAAAGGCAAAACATCTGCCTAAATCCATAAACAATACTTTTGTACTCATGAAGAAAAACTTTAAGAAGTGATAAAGAGTTTTTCAATCGAGACTTGATTCATAGTTCAATATCTTTATTTCGTGCACAGATAAATTTTATTGAACACTACCATGCATCGAAAATTTCAAATTTCGAAAATGAGCAGAGTTTAGAAATGATCAGAGTCCCCTCAATATCTCATTGGTCTACAATTTCCAGAAGAAAACATAGGTTCCATGATACCGATCATCAGACTATCTCTCGTCAACAAAACTTGAGTTAGAAAAAGTGATACTGATTCTTCTCACATGTATGATATGTCTTTGCTTACAATTTCTACTACAAAACAATCATGACCAAGACAACGACAAGACACATGAACGATTATTATTCTAGATAGATTCTAACTAGTGAATCATAAAAATCTCGTCTGAAAAATATTTTTTTGTCACTTTGAGAGTCTTTTTCATGAGACAATATTGATTCTTAAATTACAATCTAACTTTACACCACGTACAAGAAACATTGTCGAATCGATTCATCATTGTTGAATCATAAATATATGCATCATGTAAACTTCGATCGATTAGGAAACCTTCCAAAACTAGTTCAGACTCTTCATTTTCTATTTTCAACATATTCTCATTTGATAAATTTATTCTTCTATCATACTATGATAGTTCGCAGGGGCATCAAACAAATAGAATGTTGAATCGATACATATCTTAATAGGAACAGTCTGCTGTAAAACGTTCAGACAAGTTAATCATTCATACCTCGATTTTAATCGATGATGAATGTGTGTCTGTTTCAGAGTACATAAACATTCGCAAATTCGATCTTTATTGACCAAGCATTAGAAGTAAAACTAAATGAGGCTAATGTTTGCATAATTAACTATTCTCACAGCTACCTATTTCAATAGAAAATTTCGCGTCTGTAAACTAGACAACAATATTGTGTTGAAGAAGTAAAATAGAAATGTATCATAAGGACAGTTAAAAACGTACTATTTCAAAATTTTCTCGAGACATTCTTAATCCTTTCGATTTTACATGATGCGCAAATTACGAATTCAACATTGATTAATTAGGCAAGGAAATTTTTTTGTCATTCAAATTCTCGATGAATGTTACTTTTCCAGTAGAGCATAGTAACTGGCGCAGACGTATCTATTGAACGTTTTAGAATTTATCTTATAGTATATTTTGAATCTTTGAAAGATTGGCTATTGATGATGCTTTTGTCAGATGTCAATTGTTTTCTTTCTGCTGCATTTTGATTTAAGCTCTCTTCTACATGAAGAAGATCAATATCGTCTTTTATCGTATTCTCATGCTAAACTACGTATATGAGTTCGTTCAATCTAATCGTTCGTTTAGTATGCAATATCCCTTTAGAGATCTCAACATGCTCGCTTGACATCTATTTTCATGCACTTATCGAATGCTTGAACTTTTACAGTGCATATATACACTACGGAGATGTGAATGACTTTGAATTTCTGAAAAAAGAAATGATTTTTCTATTTATTAATCTATATTAAATCGAATGCATATTTTTATGATTATCTTCTAGCTTCTGCATTCTTCGCGTTTGCGTTTCGTTACGAATTGAATATACGCACGTTGTTTTCGCTTCTTCTTCTCATTCATCTAACAGTGTATTGCGTAGATGATGTATGCCCGAACGATGATGAACACAAACTGATGAATAATTATGCGCCATTGACGCCGGATCGATCTATTCGAAAGGATTTATTTATTCATTTTTGTAGTAAACGCTCAAAAGAAAAACGAACAACATACGTGTACCTGTAATTATTTATTTATTTTTATTTTTCCCTGTTAAAGTGTTTTGTAAATCGTTCGTTTTCTATTTTTGTATTGTGATCTTTCTTCCTAATCATCGTTTCGATACAATATCGTTGTCACTGATGTTTGGAAAAAAAGACATAGGAAAATCGAAGATGAAGATACATTTTGTCAAGGAGAAGTTCTAATTTATCAACACAATTAGAATTTGTTTTCTTATTTTCTCTTTTTTTCCATGCAGATACGAACTTGAACAATGAGTGCACCAGTTAAAATAGTCAAAACAAAATTATTCATTGGTAATCTTGATCCAGCAACACAACCAGGTAGATTAAAAGTTAAATGTTTTGTCTGATGCATAAATCGTGCATTTGTCCAGGGGAACTAAATGAATTATTTTCACCATTTGGTTCTGTTCTCGAAGCATCCGTGATTAAAGACTATGGATTTGTGGTAAGAATATGACTAACTAACAATATAAATATATATTATTCTCTTTTTTCAATGCATTTTATTTTTGAATATCGATTAGCATTACGGTTCGATAGAAGAAGCTGAAAAAGCAGCGATTGTATTAAATAATAAAGAATTTCATGGTAAACGATTACGTGTAGAAGTAAGTAATAATTGTGTTCTTGTCGTCGTTAATATTGTTCTCTCATTAGCTTTCAACAAGTACAGTTCGACATCGGCCTGATCAACCGGAACCTGCTAGTGCTTTACGACAGTAACACTTTCAAACACTTGTACAATAAACTTAGGATGCTATCTGTTCGACTAGTTCTCGTGCTCGTACTGCAGCTAAAGGTGGTAGTAATGGAATGCATCGGTATAGTTCAAGTACATCGGCCGGTGGAGTTGGTCCAATCCGCCATAACTCTTCCGTTTGGGCTCGAAATGATATTCGCCCGTATAATGGTATTCCTATAGATCATGCTGTTTATGATCGAGCACGTCCATATAATGTTCGATCGGATTCACGTCGTTACTATGAAGATGGACGTGACAATGGTTATGGTGTTGGATATGATATACCGGCCTATGGTAGTAGTATTGCTAGTGGACAAACAGAAGTACATCATTATCATGAGTTACCTCCACATGCTCGAGTCGATAGCTACGGTCCAGCTCGGTAAGAACAGTCGAGCTGTTGTCACGCTATGATGTTGACTTTTATGTTACTACGTGTAGGCCTTATGAACGTCATCTAAGTGCAACACCTGTCGATCCATATTACGGTAGTACACTAATTCCTCAAGGGCCGCCACCAGTCGCCGATCCTTATCATAATTATGATCCGTATGAAAAATACTATGCCAGTCGATCACGCGATCCCGAGTATATCGGTCAACGGTGAGTGTTTTTGATTCGAACGACACCAAACAATACTTTCGTGTTATATTCATTTTCTAGTGATTATAATCTTTATTCGAATTACCGAAACGATCCATATGCTCCAGTTAATAGTCAAGAACCACTCCGACATGATATACCGGTCGGTGTACCACAAACACAAGGTGTTTATCCGTCATCGTCTCATCGACAACACCCAACATATGCAAGTGGATCCTACAATGTTTCACAATATTATGGTGCTCAACAACGTTAATCTCTAATCATTAGACTAAAAGCGTTTTAGCATGTATATGTAAACTGTTTGTCATTGTTTTCTTTTCTTATGTGTATCGAAAGAGAAGAAAGAAACCTTTAGCTTGTACAAAGTGTTTTCTTTAATTCATATTTTTTTCTTCATGTTTACATTAGATGACAGAAAATAAGAAATTTGAAATTCGAATTCTGTTAATTGATAATAGTGGAGAAAAATTTTATCCGGACTTCAAAACAGTAAGTTCAAATGAGATTAAAAACATTCTCCGTTAGGTTTCTTTTTTTATGTAGCCATTAGTTCATCGATTACAGCCGAACAATGATTGTGTCAGTGTCGATATTCATTTTGAGAACGAACAATTAGTAATACAACGTAATGATACATCAACAATTTTATTTCGAGTATGTTTGACAATCTACACATTATCAACTTGGAGAAAACAAATTAGATTTTCTATTTGTTACCGTGGATTGTAGCGACCATCCTATTGTCCATTTACTAATCTTTACTTGCAAAACAGATCATCGATTATTCCTGATAATCCAAAGAATTTTATTGCCGTCGGAATAGTTGTCGTATTTGAATCTTATGATCATCGTGTACTTCTTACAAGACGAGCAAGTCATATGCGAACATTCCCATCATGTTGGGTTTGCCCTGGTGGTGGTATTGAACAAGGAGAAACAGTAAATATTTCTTCTTTTTTTTGAAAAATAATAAAATTAACTGTTACATATAGTTATTACAAGCAGGTATTCGCGAACTACATGAAGAAGTAGGTATCGAAGTCAATAGCAATGAACTAGATACATCGCGAACGCTAGCTGTGTGGGAGGTAAAAATACGAATTAGTTTTTTTCCCTTTACTTTTTTTATTTATGAAGTTCTCTCTAGTCATCATATCCAGTCGATCTTGACAATGGCTTGCCACGTCGTCATCATATTGTTATTTATTTTCATATACGATCATTACGGGCAAGTGATCAAATATCCATCAAAATTGATCCAAACGAAGTCGATGCTTATACTTGGCTGTCATATGGACAAATCGGAGATATTTGTAAACTAACGGATGCATTAGCAGATATACTTACGTTTAAGGCACATGTTCATTCCATCGGCATTTGTGAATTACCATTTGATATACTTATGTCAAATGATTATAATCAACAAGAGAATTTAACCAACGGGACACGTTTTGCACTTAATCAACTGTATATTTTAAAAGCGTAAACAAGAGCATTGTCGTATTTCTTTTATTTGATGAGTATACACGTTTCCCCCTCGCACTTGCTATCATTTCGTATAGATGAATGAGTGGATGACATTTATTAGTGTTGATAAGGATGGATGCAAAGGATTGAAGCACGAACAATATCTATCATCATTCATCTTATCACTTCCTTGTTTACCAACCATTACAGCCAATGTTGACCTTCGTGAGACACATGCTTGTTGCTATATAATATGTACATCAAGTATTTCTGTGATTTTTCTTCGCATAGAAATTGATTAACTTACATGGTCTACGCTACCTTTGAAAGAAAAACCCATGCTTTTGCATTTATATATTTTGATGTACATACTTGCATGTTGTCAATATACAGAAAATTTGTCTTATTAGAAAAATGTGTAGGGACTTGTTTTTCTTTCAGATAAATATCTGATAGTTATTGTTCTCAATTGATTTTTCTTATTGGCTGAATCTTTTTGTCAACGATGTCATCATTCTCAGGCGAGTAAGATGTATATTGTATTGTTGGTAGCAGAACAATTAGATGACAGTGATTTTTTTTACGCATTTTTTAGTTTTCTGATGAGCCAAATTTCTTGGTTTAGTGAAAAGAATGTTATAGCTGGCCTTCTGGCCGGATTTTTTGGAGGTAAGAACAAATAGAAAAAGAAATCTAGTAAAAGAAATTTTACCTACTCAACAAAGGTTTGGCACTTGGATGGCTATTCAGCTCATCTGTATTTGTTAACAACAACGTTAAAGTTGTTTCAAATGGATTTGATCCCGATAGAGATGAACGTG
Source organism: Rotaria macrura (assembly GCA_900239685.1). Taxonomy (NCBI): domain Eukaryota; kingdom Metazoa; phylum Rotifera; class Eurotatoria; order Philodinida; family Philodinidae; genus Rotaria; species Rotaria macrura. The sequence goes on along the minus strand of OENT01001738.1, from coordinate 21,183 downwards.
ACGATGAAACAAGAGTAAATTGAGATGATCGTAGTAAAACAAGTATCATGCAAAAACAAAGCTTTTTTTCTAGTTTGAACCTGGTTGTTCTGATGCCGATGGAGAATATAAGGTGAGGATGTGAAATAAAGATTTTTATATAGTATTATGAATTTTATTCTAGATGGTACTTGTAGTGAGAAATGATCTCAAAATGGGCAAGGGTAAGTTTTAAAATAACATTGATTCAGTCGAATCTCATGGTTTTTCTTGACACTTAATCTCATAACAATTTTTCTAGAGCCGTTGACGTCTCTAGATTACTCGGTCCATAATATGGTATTGCCCATTCGAGTCGATCCTAGGACATGAAACGAGTGATTATCAATCTACAACCTTTTTTCAAGTTACTCATTATTCTGTTCTAAGACAAGATCTTTCGCAATAGATGAAACTATGCATTTCATCAAACTAGTTTTTCCTAAGATTGTCTACTTTCCAATATGAACAGGCTAGTATATTAATGGCATTTTAATATTTCGAAGCAGTTCTTATAAAAACGATCTCAGATGTCAATCCTCGATACAACACTTTTGACAAAGGGTTCTAAATCAATTCTCTATCAGTAAAAATGAAATCGTTGTTTTTTTTAATTTTCGAAGAACGATACTAAAATGTTTACAGACTGTTCTAAGGTCGTATGCATACATCAAATCTAAATTTTTGGAGGTGAATTTCGAATGGTGATTAATAGAATTAACACACGTATCTCATTGTTGTAGGCCGATACTCGCACTATCATCCATAGATTTGAACTATTAAAAACTTCTTTTTTCATAAAAATAATATGGTTACCTCAATGTGATCCTATTCATCATCGATCAATCAAAAATTTGAAGTAGAACTCTGAGTATTTTTAAGCTATCCTCGACCTACTCTAGCTTGCTATAATAAGAAAATGCTCTAGTTTGCTTGAGCCGGTACAAATCGATGATGAATTCCGGGTTATTTGAAAGACATTTTTTCATGAAATACACGTATTTCGATAGTGTGCGATGCCGTTTTTGAAAATTTCCAGGCCGAAATTGGAGGGAATAGTATTGAGCTTATCGGAACCCTACTGAGTGAACTACAAAGCTAGATCGACGGAGAGTGTCTATTTTCAACACTGAGAAAATAACTGTAACTGCATTAAACTGAGATGTTATAAAATGTTCCAAATTTTCATTTATAACATCATACGGCAATGAGTATCATTAGAAAGTTCTCAGAGCGTTGATAATCCCTAAAAGTACTCTCGAGAAAACAAATTTTGAAACCATTCTTTGTATACTAGAAGTAGGTGTTGTAAAGAATCCTTTCTGTTCACTAATGTATTTCATTGTTTTTCTTGTAGGAAAAGTTGCTGCACAAGTGAGTGATATAAAATTTTCTTTTTTTACAAGAAAATATTTTCCTTTTATCGAACAGTGTTCGCATGCAACACTTGGTTGTTTTCAAAAAGCATGTGAACAAGCACCCAACGCAGTAGATACATGGTTTTCTGGTGGACAAGCAAAAGTTGTTTGTAAATGTGAATCAGCTGATGATTTGTATGAAACAAAATTTAAAGACAACGAGATAAATATCTAGTTAAATCTACTTTTATTCTAGAGAGAATTTACGAGTTCAAGCTAAACGCAAGAATTTAACAACTTGCTTGATACGAGATGCAGGTAAGACGAAACATATTCGTATTCTAATAGTTGTTTTAAATCAAACGAGATTCTATTCTAGGACGTACACAAATTGAGCCTGGCAGTAAAACGGTACTTGGCATAGGACCAGGTTAGTTTAATCCTACGAGATATTGATGAAAGAAGTCATCACTTTGCTTCTTTGCCTTTAGCACCTTCAAAATTAATCAACGAGATAACCCGTCATTTAAAATTATACTGATATTGTTTCATTAGATTGAGCAAACATTATTGTTTTTTTCCATTCCTTGTTTTTCTTTCATTGTGACTTTGGTTTGAACACAATCAAACTTGTTTTTGTCTTTGAACTATAGTAAAAACAAAAATAATCTATACTATCAATAAATCTGCTTGCAAACCCGTATTCATGATCTAAATAGAAGAGAAGATTAAAGGATCTCTGTGGATCGTATATGTTTTTAGATGAGTGATACAACTACACCAAGTGTTCCATCGGTATTATCGTCGAATCGAAATATGATGTCAGGAACTAATAATCATTTCGGAAAATATGTTAAACTAAATGTTGGAAATCATCTATTTCTAACAAGCTTCGATACTTTAACGAAAGAAGATACGATGTTCAAAGCTATGTTTAGTGGACGTATGGAAGTAGTACAAGATAGTGAGGGTATGTATAAATCAATTCATGAGTTGATTGTTCATTTATTTAAGACCCTATTAAGAGAGACAAGATGACGATCATTACTAGAAGTTTCTTTTTTTGCAGAACAGAGGGATTCATATCCTGTACGATATACAACTAGGTATCGTGAACTTGTCATTCGCTGATATCATTGTATATTGAAATAAAACTGATTGAATAATTAGTAAAATTAGAAAAAATGAATGATCCATTCAATGTATGTGATTCGTAGTAAAAGAAGCTTTTCGGCCAATTCTTAAAGAATTTAAATGCGAAAAACGATCTAGTCTTTTTTCAGTAATCATTCAATTATCGTTTTATTCTCTTTGATCTCGGATATATCCCTTTTTCTTTTTTATTCTTTAGAAATGACGCACAGTAGTAATAATGAATCATGATTAATCTAAAATAAGATTTGTCGGGAGATCTGAATTTAGATTTGAATACGTTAGAACTTCGGCTAGATAAATGTAAAAAGAATGAGTGTACAAGTTCTGGTGAATTTTCATTTCAATGGCATCAAACTCAACTCGACTATCGTGATACACAGAATCGTTATTTTTTGTTCAATAGCTGCAACTATCCAATGAGAATGCACATCTTACATGAAGATCTACGATACTTGATGTCGCTACATTTTCAATGAAGTATTTCGTCATTTTTAGTATAGATGGTATCATTTCTTAATAATGAAATTCTAACCGATACTTTTGCTTGATACGTATTATCAAATTTAACCTTTTTAACAAAACTACTTTCATGCTGACCAATGTATTCTGTAGCTCGCGAAGCATTTCAATATATAGTTATATGTATTCTTTGATAAAACTCATTGCTGATTGATCTATCAATTTGTCATTTTTTCATAAAGTTGATTCATGAGTGACTGACCATCTATGTATTGGATTGATCGACAACGATTTCGTTCCATATTCATGTATTATCAAAAACAAAATATGCTGATTTGAGAACTGCAAAACATTCAATTAATTTAACGAGATGATATCACGATTGATGATATTGAAGAACGTGATTTGAAATTTAGTCGTTCTCGTAGTTATCTACTTTTGTTCGCATCCTTCGGACAGACTCAATAATGATTTCAGAAAGATATGGCAAAACCACCTTCTTCCACCTCCGCTGTATATTTACGCTCATTGAATCTGCCGATCTAACTTCAAATTTCTTTCACTACTAATATCTTTCTAGTCGTGTCGTTCTATCAAAGAATTAACTTCAATCTATGCTAATTTGAACTGCTTTTCATTTGATTTTGTATTAATATATAATTTCTTTACTATTAGAATAGCTAATTAATCTCTTAGGACTAATCATAAATATCTTTCGTCATTTCAACCAGATTTAAAACGTATTCCTTCTTTTTTTTTCATAATTAGGTTGGGTATTAATCGATCGTGACGGTAAACATTTCAATGTTATTTTGAACTACTTACGTGACGGAACAATCAACCTGCCTGAATGTACTCAAACATTGAATGAATTCTTGCACGAGGCAAAATTTTATTGCATAGAATCTCTTATCGATCTTATTGAACAACAACTACGAACACGCTCGAGAAAAAGTACCGGTGATACAGATGCTTGCTGTAAAGTCATTATGTTGACATCAGCAAAAGAGTTACCAAATATTGTGGCTACAGTACGTAAGCCTATTGTTAAATTGGCAATCAATCGACATAATAATAAATATTCATACACAGCGTAAGAATACATACAGATGTAAAACTAGGATTTCTCTAAATTTATTTTTCGTTTAACCAATTAAGATCATCGGATGAAATGTTAATGAAAAATATTGAATTATTTGATAAATTAAGTATACGTTTACATAATAGAATTTTATTTATAAAAGATGTAACTGGTAGTGAAGAAATTTGTTGCTGGAGTTTTTATGGAAATGGACAAAAAATGGCAGAAGTTTGTTGTACATCTATTGTCTATGCAACTGAACGAAAACAAAATAAAGTTCGACCAAGAGACTACAATTCTCGATTTAAATTTAATGACAGATTACTTTCTGTTAATTTCTAGGTTGAATTTTTCGAAGCAAGAATTTATGAAGAAACTTTAAATATTCTATTGTATGAAAATCGAAACGCACCGGTCGATGAAATCATACGAGCGACAACCCCACGTTTTGCACCGGCAGCATTAACGGACGATGATGTCGATGACGATCGAAGTACGAGTACACCGTCAGCATCAGCAAATACTCGACCACCACGAAAACGTTAAGAGAATAAATAGATATCTATTTGCATGCGTGTGTATTTTTCACTATATAGAATCTATATTTTATAATTGTATTTAGTCAGTTATTTTTCGTTTACATATTGTTAATCAATTATCTTTTAATTTCTAATATGAAAGTTTTCGTTTTTTTTTTGTCGTCTTCTGATGCTTTATTCGTTTCGATGAGGAAATAAAAATATAAAAATATTTTCGAAGACTATTACAAATAAGCACAAAGACAGCAGATACTCTCTTGATGATTGTACTACGCATCGATGCCATGACGTTCGAACTGTAATCGGAAACATGTCAATCGAAAGTCGCTTAGATACAGAAAATTGTATTGCAAAAGGTGAGCTTATGAGCGCACTAAAGTTCAAGACTAAATTAAATAGCAGTGGACAAAAAGTGAGTATCTTGAGTATGACCACTGTAGTTCGCTCGAAGTTTTAACCAATCGAATAAGGTGTGGCATTGAAATTTTTAATAAAAAAATCTCCAATAAACATCTATGAAAGTGAATCATCGCTGCCATGTTTAAAAGGATAAAATCCACATTAAGTCAGTTACTTCCGCTCGTAAAACAATCTTCTAAGAACTATCGATATTCAACGTTGAAGTCAATTGTAATCAGAACACAACCTTAATTAAATCATTGATACCATTTTACCATAGAACATCTACCCACCCAATACCACGTGTTGACTAGATTGTGTGACCTCGATGTTCTGACTAACTTCATTAGTCTGTATGGAAGGCTTCTGCAGTAGAGTATAGAAAAACTGTGCCCCAGGACACCATACTGTGTTCAGATCTATCGCTAATATCAATATCAGTGGCAGAGAAATATCTAGACTGCACAAATGTTCCACCAGATAACACATCCTATCTAAATTGAACAAAAAAGACGCGATCATTCTTCGTCGATGCTTTGAGGATGATTAGTTTATGGTGAGTCATAAATTGACGATACTTTTCATAATCATGAAAACAATTATGAATCTTACGAGAATTCGTGATTATGTGCATGTATATTTGATATTAAAATTTAAGGCAATCATTTTTCACAAATGTAAAATTAATATTCTTTCTTCTATCAACAAGACAAACGAAATGTCATTTTCTCGATGTAATTCTTAGAGTACTCTGATCATCCTCAAATTTGGAATATCAAAAGTAATCACTTCAAGTGATTAGTCAGGTCAAAGTACTTAGTTTTAGCACATACAGTTCTTCCATGCTGAGCCCAAGCAATGTACGCTCGATTGCAATGTCAAAATTAAACAGTAGTTTGTTTACCTTAGATTTTATTTGTAATAGAACGACAAATACGTTTGCTAGTCTATGAAATGAACGAATTTGATTCAAAGCTTTCAAACATTGCATATCATTCAAATGTCAAAAGAAAGTGAATCTCTATGATTTAAAAATTTGATAATGATTTTCCCATTATAAAGCCTACTTGGTTACCATACGGGTAAAAAATTCATCAGTGTCGTATTTCCCTATTCATATAGTACACAAGATAACTGTTATATAGTGTCAATGTACGTTTATAAGACGATCGATGTTTCTCATTTTAAAGACGATCCATTTTTATTTTTGACAATAACTAATAACGAAAAACTATTGAAAATTTTTCTGTTTCTATTCATCCTTTTTTGCTTTTGCTTTTCGAACATCTTTCTTGGGTGATTTTGCTGACGAAGCACTTTTATTGACATTTGTTTCTTTGTTTGAATCTACTGGTTTTTGCCATTCAACTGGATTATTACGATACATGGGCCATGGTGGTAATGTTAACTATCATAGAAAAAGAAAGGAAAATACACTTCATACTTCATTCTTTGTATCATTTGGATTACGTACGAATGCAGAAACCAGTACTCCAAAGAGAACACTGTAGACAGTCATACTAAATTGTTGCATCATATAACCAGCAATGAAGCCAATAATCTACAAGACGACTATTCCATGAACTAAGCTCAACAGAAAAATAATAGAAATTCTTACGCCGAATAAAACGATGATAACTTGGAATAGTCTTTCAGCTATTTTTTGACCACGAAAATCCTATTAAATAGAAAAGTTCAACTATAAATAAAATATCTTATGATATATTCCTACCACGTGTGTTGCAAATGGCCATTCAATGTCAATCATTTCTAATTGTTCAAACTTTGGAAAGTTCTATTATCGAACGCAAGAAAGCAGTAATGTCTATGCTGCCACTACGATGAGATTTGGATAAAGTGACACGCCATCGATCCAAATGGTTGGTCCATATATTGCATGAATATCAAGGTGTCGCTAGTGTTTATCTCAGTTTCAATAAATTTGTTAGAGGTTGTTACGATAGTAGAACAGGCGTATATGGTTCCCAGGTCCGATGATTCATGTTTACTATGTACTGACGTCAATAGTTTATAATCTCAGTTAAGTTTAATAAATCGATCGAATAGATGGAGAAATATAATAAAATCAAATCAATCGGTTCCGGGGCTTTTGGGCAAGCATGGCTTGTTCAATTAAAATCAGAGGACAAGAAATATGTTATGAAAGAAATAAAAATTGCTAAAGTAAACATTGTAATTATTTCAACATTTTTTTTAATTGTAACGTCGATTTTTGCAATAGATGAACAACAAAGAACGTGAAGATGCACGAAAAGAAGTACGTTACTCAATTTAACGTGTCTATATTTAACGTGTTTATATTTAATGTCTGTTTCAACTTTTACTTGACTTTTATAGGTGAAAGTTCTCCATGAAATGAAACATCCGTATATTGTTTCATATTTTGAATCGTTTGAAGGTATTTAATAAATTAAAAATAAACATTATTAATTGAGAAACTAGAAAAAACCTTTTCTCACTTCAGATCCGATATCTTTATATATTGTTATGGATTATTGTGATGGTGGTGATTTACACACACGTATACAAGCTCAACGTGGTGTTTTATTTAGTGAAGATCAAATACTCGATTGGTTCGTACAAATAACTCTTGCCCTTAAACATGTTCATGATAGAAAAGTCCTTCATCGTGATATTAAATCGCAAGTAAATGATAGGCTTAATACTTTCATATTGAAATCTTGCATCGGTTCGTTGATCATTGTAGAATGTTTTTTTGACACGTGATGGTTCGGCGAAATTAGGAGATTTTGGAATTTCAAAAGTTTTAAACACGTATGATATATTGAAAGAAAGTTTTGTTTTTATTCAAACTTAGTCTTTTTCCTATATTTTGGTTTTGTTCTATTCAAGTACGTGCGAATTAGCACGCACACAAATAGGTACGCCGTATTATTTATCACCTGAGATTTGTCAACAGAAACCTTATAATAATAAATCAGATGTTTGGAGTCTTGGCTGTGTTTTATATGAATTAACAACTTTGAAACATGCTGTAAAGTATTACAATTGACTAAACTTTAGAAAACTATTTTTCTTCATAGTTCGATGCTAATAATATGAATGCTCTTATTATGAGAATTATTCGGTAAGTTTTCACGTTTTTGTAACGTCTATTTACTCGTTTTTGTGTTAAAGTGGTTCATTCAATCCTGTACCACTAAAATTCAGTGCCGATCTACGAAACTTGATAGCATTAACGCTCAAACGAGAACCGCGGTATGTTGAAACATGCTCCTTTACTTTACAATTCATGTTGTATTGACTCTTCAATTCGCTAGTCTTGGATGAACCGAGCGTAGCTTGAATTTTTCGTCATGAAGATGTAGTGGACATGTCCTGAAACTTGTATAATCCACAAAGTTAAGAAAAGAAACAATTCAGGAGTAGCAAGAGAAATACGACAGTCTTACAGAAATAGTAGATTCAGTTTTGTTTCCCGTTTATTATCATTTTGTGTATGAGAAAATCTACTGTTTTCATAGTAGTTTGAGTATTCAAATGTTCCTTCCAACATGAGTCTCGATATCTAAATCAATTTTGGGATATCTATTAAACTGTTAGCGATTCGTCCGTACAAATACAGGCAACAAATATAAGCTTTTAAAATATTTCATATCAGACGACTCGGTTTAGTTCACATTTTCTCATTGTGAATCCATAATGGATAAAACAATCAAACGATAGTGTATAGTCTGTAGAACGGCTTAATAGTGATGACGATGTATATTATATTGAAGTAGTGTACTTCTGCATTAATGTCTTGTACTACATAGTGAACGTCCATCTGTTAATACAATTTTACGAAAACCATTTATCTATCGACGTATTCCAAAATATTTAGCGGAAGAAGTATGATACTCATATCGATATTCGGTTGTTTTTCTTAACTCATCTTTATTACGTAGGTGCATCAAGCTGAATTCAATCATACTGTTTTACATGGTCAACGATTATCGGTGGATCTTGTCCATCCGATAGCTACACCAGCAGCAGTAGCTCGTCCATCAGTAGTTCGAAAATCAAACCCAACGCCGGCTCCACCAGTATCTTCTCGTCCGAATTCGGCAGCACCAAGACTAACACCACACGAGCCTATAAAGGCAGTTGGAGGTATAGCACCAATAAAACGTCCAGTTTCGGCCACTCCTTCTTCCGCTGCTAATCGGTTCGTTAACCACGATATGTGAGGATTCCAAAGTGTGAATTTCATTTATTTTAGAGGATCGATAGAGAAAAAACCCTTTGAAGCTAATCGAAAATCAATAATATCTGTTGAAAAAGAAAATGAAATCGAAAAACGACGTAAAGAAGTTGCGAAACAAAAAGAAGCCCGAGAGAAGCAAGCCAAAGAAGAAGTAAGTTTAAACAAGGAACATGTAAATTAAATCTCACTCTTAAACATATGTTTACAATTTGGAGAACGAGAAGTTAGCAAAAAAACAACAAGAGTTAATGGAAAAAGATAGACGGGCTGTTTATAACCGTGATCGAGAACGTAATCGTATGCTGTATAGTAATAGTAGTCCGGTAAGAGAATTGCAATTCGAAGATGCATGTTGATGTTGATAGTTTATATAGGATCTAGAAGGGGCTAATAATCAAAATGCTACACCCTTAATAATTCCATTGCCTCAAATGAATCAAGTATCGACTCCTTCGTCGGCTAGAGCCCAAGTATGTTTATTCCGTAGAGTAGAATATTTGATTTATATTCTTTTGTCAATCATTAACAAAACCAAGGTTGTGGCCTCACCAATTCCAAGTGCAGCAAAAGCAGGTAATTATGGTCAGTATCATGAATTGTTAGAGCAACATAAACAGAAAATGGCTGTTGCAGATCGAAATCTCGATCAGTTTAATAAAAGTAAATTGACAAAGAATATCTCAAGAAACATGATCGTATTTGTAAAACATTTAAGTTCATTATTCATTTATTGGAATTCAACATTTTCCCTTCACTTTATAAAAAAAACAATCCTTCACAAAGATTTTTTACCATGTGTATAATGTTTTACTTTATCTACAATCGAGTTCGGCTGTTTACGACATATATTTCATCATAAAAGTTAGCTTCTATTCGTTTCTACCAATGGGATTCAACTATGCTCAATTGAATGCTAGTTTGAATCGTCAAGAATACTGCTTCTCTTATGGCATCGCTAAACGAGACTATTTGCAGCGATAGTAAAACAGCACATTAACAAGCCCATCGATTTGAACCGACTCTGTAAAATATTATTACACTGAATAATAGTGAATGTTACTTTTTGTGTACTCAAAAAGTGAGTACACTACTATAATCGGTCAGTGTGTCCGGCCGTCCGTCCGTCCGTCCGTTTATTCGATAACTTTTCACAATTACATTCGATTGAGTTGAAATTATGTGCACAGCATTGTCTCATGAATATCTCGGTCGAGTTCGAAGATGAGAAGGATCCGGCAAGAAATGGCTGAGTTATCGAAAAAATTGTCATGTTTCACCAAACAATCCCTCAGGTTGGGGTACAGGGATTTTTTCAAAAAAAACTTTTTTCTCAGAATTATCCACAAGATATATAAATCGACTCAGTTTTTAACGCTGATTCTGAATCTGATATTAGTTTTGAAAAAAATCGTAGTTTTCTAACGAAACATTGACTGAATAGGTCTCAAAATACACAAAAACTGCATCTAGAAACCAAATTGTCTAGATATGTCTGAGATGATCAGTAGTTTTGGAGTTTTCCAAAAAGGTTTACCAAGATACTTCTTCCGTACACACATTCTAGAATGACTGATTTGTCTCATTCACTTTTTGAAGTACACATAACTCTCGGACATAAGTCCGAAGTTTCCGCATTTATTTATTACTATTTGCTGATATAAGTGTTTTGGAAGTGTATTCATATATTTGATCTATCTGTATAAAAAATTCAACTCACAAAACTCTAAGTTTACGATTTCTAGTTACTTGATATGCCACGAAAATAACATCCACAAACTCTTCTCAATGATTAAAGTCAATTCTGATGAATTAGCTGCTCTTGAAATCTTCTCTAAGCAAGTGCATAAAGCACATTTTAGGAGAAATAGACAATCCAAATGAGTAGACTCTTTTCTAGCTAAGTATTGAGAACACCTGTCCATGCTTACCATTGTTCGGTTTCTTCGAAAATCTATATGAAATAATGGGGAAAAATTTTCCTCCAGTCTAAAATCATCTCTTCTGATTTGCATATGAAGATCCATTTAAACGTCATGAAAAACATGCCATGTATGCAGTCATCACAAATTGAAATATTTCAATAGTTTTGTAGAACAGAACAAAGTTTATGTCAGACGAAAAATTACAAGCTGCCTATTCCTAATATTATTAATTTATCAACACTCTGAAAGTAATGCACTCATTACTTCCCATGCGATTCTTCGCCAGGTAATTTCTTTATGAAAGCACCAAGTACAAGAGTGAAACTAAGATGCACGCTGTCTGAATCTTCCCTCACTGAAACAGACGTCATTTCCTATTCTCCTTCTTCATATAATTTGTCGTCTGTTTACACTCTTTTTCTACTCTTTAGCCGAGACGAATGTATAATGAACTTATGCATATTTATTATAAGATCATGGCCTTTTTTAGAGGCGATTTAGTGATTAAGAATGAAGATATAATATTTTCGATTTTAGTTAATCAAGCCAATAAACCAAATCCAAACGTTCAAGTATATCAAAGGGCAGTGGCTGCCAATCATAATTTACGTCCAACACCAGGGTAAGTGTTTCTGTAAATTTTAAATTTTAAATTTATCACTACTTAGTGTCTCAGATTTATTCCATAGCCATCCTTTCTACGCGTGCATTCATAATAATGCATTCTGTATTCTAAACGATAATATCAGTTAATACTAATTTGACTAAAAACAAGAAATTCGTTTTCACGTATATGTATTTTATACTTAGTTTAGAAATGAGGAGTCATTTATTCGATTGATTGGATTAAATGAATAATATAATCATAAGTGTTATATTTTCTAGTCATCCGACGTATACTTTATTAAAAAACAAAATTGATAAAAATCTACCCACTAGTTGTGGAATTTCGATAGATAAAAATCTGATGATATAATTGTTGTATTACATATCTTCATAGTGATTGAAGTCTATCTTTGAATAGTATATCTCTAAGCAATGAAATAATTAGATTGATGTCTAAAAGCAGAGTTAATAGTTTGATGTCTCCTTCAAAACTAAAATTGATTTAGGCTCTAGATAGAGAAGAGGACCTTGAATCAGTATTTCTTATGCTGAACCGCTTGAGTTTCTCGTTAAAAATAATTGATGACAAAAGCGAAACGACGTTCTGAACAACATCTTATCAAATGGATGACTCAACAACTGCTATCGTTATTAACCTGATCAGATTCTTTCCATCACTAAGCCTACACAATATTTTGGCATATTTTTAGAAAGATGTCGATAATCTAGTTAATGATAATTTTGAATAGAATGTACAACAATATTAATATCAGAAATTCGTCCATGATTAGATGTATCATTTTCGTGTTATTTTGAAATAAATACAAGTTATTATAAGTTATACTTATCATGAATTGAAATGATAACAAGTTTAATTTATTTGAGCAACAAATGACTGGTAACTTAATATAAACGTCAATTAAGTTACAATTTAATTTAGATTGACAGCCATTATCTAAGATATAAACCTAACAATGATAAGCATGTGTAGACTAAAGAATTTTTATTATTTAAGAGCCAACGAGGGTGGGCCTGCCGTGTTTAGAAACAATTTTCTAGAAAACAGACGTCAAGCTCAATTGAACAAAGCTCGTGGGCAAGGTGCAGGTGGAGTAAGATCTTGTGTTTGTTGTTTTGGTTTGGTTCTAAATAAGATTAACTTTAGGGAGGAGCTGCTGCTGCTCTTCTGCCAAATATTGGCGGTGTTGGTCATGTAGCCGCTGAAGTTAATCGGAATCTTGAAGAAATCCGTCGAAAAAATCTTCTAGGCAAACGTGAAGTTATTGGTAAACCACCGATTGCATTCAAAAAGCCGCCTATTTACAAAGTGATTAGGCTCTTATTTTGTAAAATCTGTTGCCATTTTTGACCTGTTCATTTAGCCGGCAAATGCGAATCAAGTTGATGAGAGATATCGTTCAGCTTACGATCAACAAATTATTATAGCTCAAAAAGAAAAAGAAAAAGAAGTAAATGTAAAGAAAACGGTGTGTAAAGTATGTTTACTCATTTTTTTTTCTAAGCAGCGACAAGCTCAAGCAGATTTGAAAAAGATTGAACCATTTAAAGATAATCTAACGGAAGTATTAAACGATATCGGCGTTCGTCCATCTAGGTTAGTTTAGATTATTTTCTCCGGCATGGTTTTTTTCTTCAACAACCAATCTGATCTTTCTAGTGCCGATCAAGAAAAAAAGAAAGCAATTTTGAAAAATGTTAATCAACGAAGTACTCAAGAATCTTGGGAACAACATGGTGGTCCACCGAAATCTCGGCCACAATGGAGCCACCAAGCATGTCTCGATTCGGCTATGCTTAATCGCCAAGCGATTATGAATGATTCCTTGCTAACTGATTTAAGCGTTCAAGGTCAAGCTGCGCATGTAGGTAATGCCAACACACCTCCTAGTCGACAGCAATGGGGCGTAGCGCCACGAAGTACATTAGTTAATGCACTTGTGAATGCGACTGCTTATGATCAAACACTAACGACTATGGCAGGAACTGAAATAGCGAATACTAATTCGAAGTTATTAGTAAATCAAAAGGCTCCAAATCGAAGTGGTGAAACATTCATAATCAGCAGCTCAAAACAAGTTACTTCTTCTAATGCTGCTGTTAATAGACCGAAAATACCCATAGTCAATGATACAATTGTAGAAGAAAGAAGCACAATAATAAAGCCTGAATTTAAACAAGATAAAGAGCCTAAGTAAAAAATTGAAATTAGAAAATTAGATTATTCATTTTTTTCGTTGATTTATTTTCAAAATAGGATCTCAGTAACACCAGACAAGGATGAACTCGTCGAATGTTTGACTACAGGACGTTTCGATGCCAGGAATAAGCGAGTAAGAGGATTTGTAGTCATACTTTAAAAATTTAATATTTTACTCGAAGTCCATCTTTCAAAACTGACAAATTTTGATTCATAAAAAAAAGAACATCCATTTTTAACAGTACACTTAAGGATTGCACGGTAACAGAGCGACAAAACTGTGCACGAAATACTTTTATTTTCGGAAGAACTAATCGCTGCAAGAACATTATTATCCCAGCGCATTCGATATTCGTCGTCTTTGAATGTCGGAGTGATGCGTGAGAAATATGTTTTCTTTTTACAAGTCTCAAGACGTTACATAAGTCATTAGTGTAATCTAACTCGTATACATAGGAACGATCAAAACGTTTACCTAGAGTCGAATTTTCTGGGTGCAGGTAAAAGTTTATTTCGCATATGCATATGATTGATGACATAAATCCTAGTTCATCAGAGATAGGTTAAAGATTCCTGAACTCCATCGATACATGTGGTAACTATTACTTTAAGAACACAACATAGATAATCTTTTCGACTTCTTTTGGTTGATCTTTAGAAAGATTGAAAAAATGTTTTGAAACAGTCTGTTTTGATCGTTTCATTGTTAGAATTCATATCTAACAGTGACAATTTCTATGTTGATACTGATTTTCACATCATACACAAACAAATATTTCTTCTTAGAATTTGAAGTTATTTTATTGCCATTCATCGCGGTTCCTCGAATTTTTCTCTTCTAAACTATTCTTTTTTCAAGAATTAAGTTACTTGAAAAAATAAATTTCTTCAACTGAAACAATTTTTGAAAAATGACCTGTTGCTCAGCTCTAGTTATGGCTTAAGCGGATTTCCCTATCTAGGACTTCCGGCATTTGTCCATTTTATAAAATCAATGATGGCAACGGTTTATCTCGTATTTGAAAAATGACTTATCATTATAAGTTGAATCCTCATGAATTTAATCTATAGCTAATTAATCAAATCATTCGAAACAATCTTTTACAACTAATCAAAAACGTTTCGAAGGGATTCCTCTCGAGAATAAAGCTTGCATGATGTATCTATGGTTGATGTGATTTGTCAGAAATATTTCTTAGAAAGTCGACCAATCAGAAAATATGTTGTTCAGAAATCTTTTTCGGATCATCGTTATCCTAATTATATTGGATTGAATCAATAGTTTCTTAGAAAAATACAATCTTCTTGGATGACTTTATTATTGTTAAATAATTAGGTTCCGTTACTCTTTTAGCTACTTCGTACTGTTTCAAATCCTGAATTATATAAAATCGATGAAGTAGCTGAAGAAACATTGACTCAAACTAAAAGATTAAATTGCAGTTTAACCGACATTATTCAATCATCTGAAGAGCCATCATTTAAAAGTACTGAAAAGAAGAGAGCAACTAAAAGCAGTAGTAGTTCAAGTTCCGATGATGACTCATCAGAATCCGATGATGAAGATGATATGCAAACATTATCATTAGCTTTACAAAGCTGCCTTGTTGACGAAGAAAATGATAATGAACGTAAAGCGAAACATTCTGGAAGTGAAGCTGTGATAGAAGAAGGTAAATCAAAAGAATTAGCAGTGCAAAACAATAATAACGATGATGATGATGATGATGATGATGATGATGATGATGATGATGATGATGATGATGATGATGATATTTGGTGTAATTCTGAAGATGAAGATAATCTTCAATATCGTGTTAAAATCGACGAAGAAAAAGAAAAACGATTGCGTGAAGTTCTTGGTGATGAAACGTTACGAATTGTGTGCGAAGCACTTGAGGTACGGAGAGTTCTTCAATCGAATTCCAAACTGATTTCGCTACTCGCTTTTGACTTTTAGAAAAATGATGATACACAAAACTTATCAAATCTTCTACCAGAAGACAAACGTCAATTGATCGACACTGATGCTCTATTAACATTGATCACGATGAATGCACGATTCATGACAAAATAAATATCTGCAATGGCTGATCTTTATTTTTTCAATAATATAAATCTATCAATTTTTGAATTTTCATTTGTATATCCATATATCAATGTTCGTAATTCGCATTATATCTAAGAATAAAATTATATATATACATATACAATCATATAGTGCACTAAATGTTCTTCGCTGGTTTTCAAAAGATTGACGTCGCACAGATGAAAATGATTTGCAGCAGTAACTTTGCAACTGAATTGTTACAAGTTTTCAATAGAAATGAGAAAAAAAAAGAATAAAGAGCAGTGTTCATGTTTGATTTTCATATTACACGAACTATAATTTCAGTCATTGAATCATCGATCAGAACATTTTAGTAAACTCAATGAAAGAGCATAAGGAAAAGAATGCATAAAAGTTCGACAGAAATTTTTCAAAAGAAAAGGAGCGCCTTCCGAATGTACGTGATTGCTCATACAGAGAAGAATAGAACTCAAGCTAGTGATGAAAGAAAAAACTTTTCTCTGTATCAGACAATAATCACCAGTAAAATATGATTGATAAACATGTGTTATTATTCATTAAAATCATCCTTTGAATATCCAGATCAAGGAGTAAATGACATTCTCATACTAAAGACTCGTAAAATAAAAGAAACTTGGGTTTAATCATTTTTCGGATGACTTTTTCCGTTTTAATTTGAAACTAAAAAAGGTTGCATCATGGAATCCCTCCATATGATCAAAATGCTCAAATGTCTCGGAACTTCGGTGCTACGATCGAAGACAATTGGTACCTCAAGGAGCATATATGTATTTGAGCGCAAGTTTCATATATTCTATATAAAAAATAATCGCTTTATCTGCAATATTGAAATTCATCAACATACATATCTATTACGGGAGAGCGAAAATTGGTCGAGAAACGTGTAATAATGTAATTAGTTTGCTTTTATCAAAAACAGAAAATGGTACCCTTCGGCAGAATTAAGCATAAATACTAACTGTATTGTGATACTACTATAGAATTACTCACAATCACAACAAACAATTGACAAACAAAAAGATAAGACAAGGAAAATGGATTTGATAAATTATGAGCGAGTTCTTCTAATTGTTGTACAAGTGAAGGTAGTGGATGAATAATTAAATGGCGTAGTCGTGCACTGTAATTTAAATATTTTTTGCTTGGTTCGACTTCTTCTGCACAACTTATAAATATCAGTTGCAAGTTTTACTGAAAGAATTATTTTATTTTAATTACACTCAATTGCGTTTTATGTCAACGAATTTTCGTTCGAACAATTTTCATAGACCCATCTGTTACGACACAATGATTCTTCACTTTAATCTGAGCAGGAAAAATGAGTTGTGTTAAAATTCTTTAGCGATCGAATGTGTAGGAAATCTGCAAGCCATACAAAATGATATTGCTAGAACAATTCTTGTACATGAGAGTTGCACAGTTAATCTATAGTACGAATCAGATTCATAATATCATGTCGAATGAAGATATGATTTCGAACAAACTCAATCGAATACATAAGACTTATGAATTTCTCTCTATTTATGTCAGATATATCTGTACTTTCCATGTTTTTTTAAAATTTTATGATAGTTTTTATTTGATCACTGAATTCTTAGTTGTTTATTTTGGTTTAGCATATACTGAATAATGTTTGATTTTTAATTACACACTTCGACTAGTTTATAATTCGACAGTCTTTGTTCGAAGCTAATTTGTAAAAACTACGTGATTACATGTCAACGAGCCATTGGACAACTTTTAAGCATAATCGAATACATAATTTGTTGTCTTTGTGTGATATCTAACTGGTTGGTAAACATTTTTCGACTGATTCTGTGCTGTGTTCAAAAGTAAAAACAGTAGAATGAAAATATTGAATTAGATAATGTTTCAACAAATTCCAGCACTAGACTTTCCATGCCTCTTTGCATTGAATGTCATTTGAATTAACAACTATTGTGAATTTGATAACTACTACGAGGACCTTTCGTCCATCGTGTGGCTTCGAATTAGTTCAGAGATATCAAATGAGTATGATATCTTCTATAATTCATGAGCAATGCACTTCTACGTGCATAATATCTATAGACCATTATCATTATAGTACGATTGTCATCGATGCACTGAATCCACTCTGACTAGTTATTGATATCTTAAAGAACTTGAATTGTCATTTTCTATCTTTCCAATTGGAGCTACTATTAGACTTCGTTGAAGATTAGTTGCATGCTTGATTGCATACGTGTTCCTTTCGTATTACGATCGATTAACATGTTTAATATAACATTTACAAAATAGAAAATTATTCTTGCTTAAATAAGATAGTAAACTACTATTAATTGAGATCAACAATCAATGCTACAACGACGAACGGTATGTAATTCATAGAATATTTTCAAATGTTAATGAACATTTATTTTGAAAGTAGAAAAGAAGAAAACTTTATCATTTTAATTGTTGAAAGTATAGCATTCCAGGTAGACGGACGTCATCATACAGAACAGTGAGAGGCGATGAAACAACAAGATAAGATACCGATGGTGCAGACAGAACGTTCATACGTGTTCCATATCGGTTGACACGATTATGAGCAACATATGTAATCGAACTGATTTTATCGACATCATGAATTTTATGATCAGGCTGATTTGGAATTCGATTGCCCGGCACAATATAGACATGACCTTCAGAATTTTCTAATTGCAATGGTAATAATTTTCCTTTTCCTAATGGAGCTGAAATAGACAAATCTCCTTGCGGTGTCCATTGAACGCTAGTGCCGAGACGTTCAAAAATACGATGACCATGAATAGAAGTAAGTAATGGATAATCATGCAAATGAACATGAATTTTGTTGCGATTGAATAAATCAATCAATGGAATAATATCTACAGAACCATACCAATCATCGGATTGCGTCGGTGAGCTAACTGCTAGCCAGCATTTATCTTTCCGAATAGAGAAACTTTGTCCAAAATGAGCATGATTTTGAACACTTTGTACTGTTGATATAAGACGTGGTTGAGACTCAATAGCATAAAAATATAATTTTCCTTGATTCACTGGTGAACTAATTAAAAGCACAGGTGATGTTGTTACTTGACTAACGCATGATGATGGTACCAATTGAAGTGAATAACCAAATTTAGATTTTGAACTTTCGCCGAATATTGTAAATGAAGCATTATTAATTGTTAATCGACGATCAGATAGACTCTCTTTATTCGTGAAATTTTTACTTAGAAAAATCCAAACAGCTCCTTGCTGTGGTTGATCATAACCATGTGGTTGAGCATAAGGACTTGTAATAATTAAATCTAATTGTTTATCATCATCAAGATGTGCTGTATGTAATTCAAATCCAATACTATCATGTTCATTAACACCATCGATACGTATAAATGGTTTTGGCTCAAGACCATCTTTACTACCAGCGAATATGAATATAGCACCACGATAACCGTGTCCATGTGATGGACTACTAACAACAAGATCATTAAAACCATCATTATTCCAATCGAGAGAAGCCAATGCCGTACCAAAACGATCACCGTCGCAATCCGGTGATATTAATGTTTCATCGGCTATTTGTTCAATGATACTAATATCACGTTCAGGAATAAGTGCTCGATCTTTCTTTCCATAGATGATCAAAACACGACCACCTTGTGAGCAACCCAAATTGTAATAATCAGGTGCAGATATAATAAGATCAATCAATTCATCATTATTAAAATCACCAAATAGTGTTGTATGGCCGAATGATGCATAACTTTGATTAGATATAAGACCCGTAGGAATTTCGGTATATTCCGATGATGGTAATGTTGAATATGATTGGCTCGAAAATGGAAGATAGTTTGATTGTTTCGAGCGAATATAGGCAATAGCTTGCTGCTCTTGTTTGAAGGAATTCGTATGAGATGTTGAACAATTTAGATAATATGGGTTATTGGTTGACATGTGACATATATCCGTACCCTTTTCATACATGGCGACAATTTGATCCCAGTATCGAACAGTATGATGAGCCATGTTTGATATACCTCCATAATAATATTCGTAAAGATTATCGAGTAAAAATGTGTCATTATGAGAATATTTTGGGTAATCAAGACCAAGAAATAAAGCATCGGCAAATCGTCCGATAAACATTAAATCAGAACACACTTGAACACGTTCAGCTGTTGCATTTATTTCTAATGGTGAATCATATTCAACAGCATATCTCTTGTAGAGTTCTTGCAATTCAAGATTTGGCACATACCATTTATTAACTAAACCTATGGAATAAATCAAACAGTGCAATCGCTGCGATATTAAGATATGAACGACTAACGTAAGTTACTATCATTATTAATCAAAAGAAGATAGATAGATTCTGCTTGTTGTGAAACGTAATATTTTTGCACAGTTTAACTGAGCATTCCGTCAAAGTAATAAAGAAGTACTAACAGCATCTTATCAATGCATGACTATTAATCCGATATTAGCATTATCTGTTCTGATCTATCACATCAGACCATAGATTATATTCATAGGACTTTTTTGGTTAGACTGGCTTGGATCGGTTGTTACGAATACTCCACTTAACTTAGTCATACTCTGCTCTGTTGAAGTCATCAGTCAATTGGCTGCTTCTTTTGATTGATCAACCGACACTATAGTTCTTTGACTGCATACGAATTTACATCTTCAAATTTATACAACCATTGAAGTTTCTATAACAAAAACGAGCTAGTACATTGCTTCGGATGAGTTTTATATCAATGAATACAAAAGTAAGCGAACAACTCGCAGAATAATTTTGATCTCGTAAGGGGCAATAAACGATAATGAGCTATTTTTCCATGACATTCTTCATTAAACGTACGCTGTGTTCTTGAATCAATAATTCAGACTAGGGATGCAACTGTGACGGTAACCGTAGTAACGGCGTACCGTCACTTTTTCACCGGTCACCGTCACCGGTTTCACCGGTCTTCGCCGGTCACCGGTCTTCGCCGGTCACCGGTCTTCACCGGTCACTGTCACCGGTCACCGTCACCGGTGTCACCTGTCACCGGTCACTGTCACCGGTTTCACCAGGTACAGCTTCGGTAATAAACCGACTTCTCTTCATAGTG
>OENT01001737.1:17653-32339 GCA_900239685.1 Rotaria macrura | reverse complement strand
CATAGAAGTGAATCATTCATCCCACTGGAATTCATCGAAAAACAAATAACGACATCTCTTTACATATTTCTACAACTTATGGTTGTTATTTTCATGTTAATTTAGAAATAAATTTTAACTACCAAAAATTTATATATTTTTTAAATATAAACAATATTTCTGTAATTTCTATTTACCAATAAATACAAATTAAAGTAAATGATCGTACTTATTTGTATAATACTTCAAGTAAAGAATATATCTTAATCGTAACAAAATTTTTACTTTGATTCATGCGTTGCAGAATATTTTTTTATTCCACAAACGATTGCTAATCTGCTTGTTAGAAGAACCTGTTAAAATTGTGAGTCTTTGAAAAAAGGGAGAAATCAAAACAAACCTAAAGAGACAGAGAAGTGCACAAAAGTACAAAGCATCATTGAAATTTTCGAAACTACTGTCACAAATGACAATTTATCAGTCAGAAATCGTCAGCTATCAAATACAGCTAGGATTACTGGATTCAAAAATACTTTCTTTTCTTTACAAAGAATTTTTATCCTTCGAACATGTTTAATCATGCTTCATTGCTAATATTCGATATGATCCCCTACTTTATTTTGGAGGCTAAGAGAAACAATATTCGAGCGATCACTATCTTATGTTTTGGATGATAGTAGAAAACGGCTTCGTCATTTTTTCTTCGAAATTCATTAAACAATAGCAATTAGATTTCTTGAATTGATAAATGAAATTAAAATAAACAGAAACACGATTATTACTTCTAACAGAAAAAGTTTCGATGATAATACAACGAAAAAAGCATGCTATACTAATTTAGAAAAAATTAAATGATTTAATTCAACTGCTTGGACGGAAATTTGCACCGACCATTTTCTAACTTGATTCGTTCTAACTGCTTAATAGAAAACATTAGGAGAATTACAAAAAAAGATCAATTTGTAAACTGTCACTTTTTCATATTTTAAAGAGAAAAAAATTACATATTGATGATGCAGGTGTAAACACCCTACTGGTTAGCAACAACAGTACAATGTTGGGATCATGTTTAAGATTTTTTAATCCAATCATGAAGTTAAACGACATTTTTTTCGCTAGCTATGTAGTTCCATGGTTCAAAGACTCATTATGTAAATTAAGTCGCTTTAATGTTATATTTACGTGACAATAGAACGAAACTCATTAGCTCCTTATATAAGTTACTGAAAAATTTTGTTTTTTAGATTTTTAAATAATCGAAAATTCAGCTGCACTGTCATGCATGATATAGGAAACATCCTATGGTATTGTTTCCGTTAAGGGCAATAAAAAAATCGTTAAATTACCAATTGTTTTCCTTTTCCTCTTTGCATGGCCGATGAAAGAAACGAAAATAACGAACAGCTATCACATTATTTTTCTTTCCTTCCTGTTCATTTCCTTGGTTGAAATCTTTAAACGTTCAAAATTTGTCTTTCACGAGAATCTATCAGTTCGATATCAATGACATGACTTTCATCTGACATCGGTCAATAAACCCAAACAACACTCTATTTTCAATTGCTCTATAAATATAAGTTGATCAATTTCTTAGTGGTCGAAATTTGACGGAAAAGCCCAAGAGATTGTACTAAACGTGGCGTTAAAATCAATACATATCTTGACAACGATCAACTACTGGTTTAAATCAATTGAGAGACTCCCAACATCAATCAAACACACCAACGCCTCAAACAACAACAAGTAATTTAAATGGATATATAGCGGTCAATGATGAACACACAAAATCTAAATGTGTCGTGAATTATAGTTTTAATGTGTCATACATAGTGTCGCAAATTACGACATATGAGACACATATAAACTTGGCATGTAAACATTAAGACGATAGTGTAGACCGATATTTGAGGAAAATGACGATGAATCTTTGATTCTTTAGAATAATTCTGCAATCGATGACGAATAAAATATAGAAACAAAGACAGATAATTCTTAAGCCATAATAAAATCTCTTGTGGTTGTTCCAAATGAAAAGACTAGATCTTCGCCTGTCGGGAACTATCAGGACCTTCAACTAAAAAAGTCAGCAATAAAGATCAATATATGAGTGAATAATTGAAGGTTATGCTGAGTATCGGCAATATTTTCAGGCGTTTACTTAAAGACCAACATCAGCAACGAGAAATATGCTTACTTATTCATGTGTTCAAAATTTATCGAACGCCAAAATATACTTAATGGAATAGAAATATCTATTGTTAAAAATATGTTTTGCTCGTGGATATGTCATCAGATGAGATCGTTTAAGATTGTTGAAGACAATGGTTTGAATGGGTGTGGTTATGGGTGTGATTCAATTGCAGCCAAAGTGAACTATCGATCCACACCCACACCCTCCTCGGTTATTGAAGAGGAACTTTATTCATGCAGGAAAAGAAGAATTTTCAGGCTTATATAGTGAAAATTTTTATTGAGTGCATTCTTTTCCTTCTCTCTGCATTTTACATGGCCTGCTATTATTAGGGACATTGTATGTGTTTTATTCATAAATTCTAAAGGTTATTCTGTTCGATATTGTTAGAATTCTAGGAGCAATTAAAATGATCGATGATGATCGTAATCGTTATAAACTCATTCCACAATAACTTAATCTTTACTTTTTTAGCGTGTATATTAAGCGGAAAGTAATATATTCAAGGTATGAAAATTGCTTATCTCATTCAAAATTCAACAATGATTTTATTATTAAAGTTTATGCAATCTTGATATATTTCATATTCATTGTTCTGAACAACAAAGCTCAATCGAAATGAAGATACTGGAGTCCTGCGAGACAGTCTGGAATCCCAAAAAATCCCGTTTGTCCCGACAATTTTTCGAGACGAGACAAACAGAATTGGAAAAATTCAAAATTTCGGAATGGGGAAAACGGGATTCGGGGCAAATCGAAAAAACCAATGTCCCGAATTCTAATATCCCTATATCTAAACCTGTTAGGTATTTAGCATTTTTTATCGTAAAATCTACATTTGAGGAGAAAAAAATCTGAAAATCGTATTGATGTTCAATCTGCACACTTTGAAGAGTTCGAAAATGCATTTATCTCAATTTTCATTATTCTGACGAAAACTTCGAATTTTGAGGCGGCCTGGGGGGGGGGGCTTAATAAACAGTAAATTATTAATTTTATCTATATCTAAACGTATGTATTTTCTGGTCTATCGAAATAGAGCGACATTATTTGGTGGATACCATAATCGATCGATACAAAAATTAGTCGATATAGAACGTATTGATACGAAAATAAATTGATCTGAAAAATACTACAGTTTAATTAAAAGAGAATAATCTTCTGAAACATGCAGATGATAGCCACTAAAATGTTAAATAATAAAAAAAAGAAATTTCAAGCCATCATAGAAAAATTACTGACATAAAAAGAACACATGTTTATCTGCTATATGGGGAATAGTTGTAGACATAGATTACTTTAAATGAGCTTATACATTTCGAATAAAATCTATCACTACGAGCTCGATTTCACTAATCTAATAATGATTAGATAAAAATATTCTCATAAGTTATATAAAGCGCTAATATGCTATGTAAACGGGAGAGTATTATTTTTCTCATATATCAATATTTAAACATATACTTGAGCACAAGAAGCGGTGTGGATGTAGATCTTCGATCTACCCAACCTTCACTCACACACACACATATGGACACACCATGAATATTAATTAATATTTCTACTCGAGAGTACCATTTTCTATTTTTATTAAAAAAAACTTAACTTTAGTCTTTCATTTCTCTATCTCGTTTCATATCGATCAAGTTTTTATTACTCTATTTTCCGATTGATTGTGTAGACAAGGTGTCTTGTTTTCCTTGGAGGAACGAAACGACATCTAAACAGTTTTTGTCTACGTGACCAACGGGATTTTTCGGGGCAACTCGGAAAAGTTCGGGACGGGACAAACGGGATTCGAGACAATCGAAAGTTTGTCCCGCAGGTCTCTAGAAGATACCTAGTATGAATTGAACAGAAAAATTCATTTCAATTACTTGAAACTTATCAGCAAAACTCCTTGCTGTTCGATACAGAAGTTGACAAAAACATACTCAAAATTTAGTACTTGGCGAAAGAAAATGGTATGTTTGATTCTTTTACTAATTTTGACAGGTACTGGTTACATTTTATGCTCATGGCAAAACTATGTGAAATGACAGTCGTCATTTGAGTTCCTTATCAGACCTACCATTCGACGTCACAAAAAGAAATGCAACCCTAAACGTGATGGGCTCCATGGGCATAATGCACCATAAATTCGGTCCATAGAAACGTTACTAATGTTTAGAATGTTCCTCGGTCAAGTTATTGAATTCTCACATGAAATCCAACTTTTGTGGCATGTCTCAGTGAAAGAACATGAGAGCTGCTTTTTTCTCACTGGCTCTCGAAGTCATAATAGATACTTAATTTTCCCATTTATATGAGAACTCGTATTAGTCAATCAAGGATAAACTGATACCCACATCCACACTCACATGTCTCTAGTAACTTATTTGTTATCTATGGATTATTTCAAATAAAAAACAAAGCCTAAACCACCCAAAGAGACTCTTAAGCAACGTTGAAACGCATCGAAGTTTGCTTAACACACCTACACTCACCCTCTGCGATCCATGTGTACCTAGCTGAAGAAACATTCTAAGGAATGATGGGCTCAAAGAAGGTGTCATAATAACTTTTGGTTTGGTTGCAGATTTTTAAAAGATACTATTTGATTCACATTTATGATTTAACAATTAAATCAGGGAAAGGAATAGGTCTAAGTTAGGCTTTCAAATTATAATTAATTTGTGACGAATCAAGTAGCTGATGATGTACCGCTCTTGGCTGTCGATTTAGTCGTAGTGATCTTGATGCTGGCCAATGCTAGGGCCAAGTGACATCAATAACAACTTTTTATTCTGAAGGTCACTAACTGAAGAATCGAAATCTCAATTACGTTGATTTAGAAGTAAATCTCAAATTTATTACAAGTACAAAAAAATTGATTCAGAGAATATTCAAGTTATTGATAAACTTCAAGTACAAGTAAGCTATCAGAATTCTTTAACAGAACTCTATGTAATATGAGACGAGGCCAAAACTGAAAATTCAGAAGAATTTAGCACTCTTGAGTAAAACGTTAAATCGTCAATTTCTCCGTACATCTTCGCATATTTAAAAGCTGGAATTCTAGCAAAACATTTCATTTTTTCAAAGTTGTCAGGCTTGCTCGGATCGGAATCATTCAAGTATGCACCTCCCATCGTCGCAGATAGACGTGGATCATTGGAGATGATCGATGAGAAACGTCGATTAACGGCAGTATCAATCAGTATGCCATTTTGATAAAAATAATATGTTTGCGGACTTTCGAATGCTACACCAATATGAACCCAAGTGTTATTCCCTATGAATGAACCGCTAACATTGAGTATTTCGAAGATGTTCGGGAAGAAATATCCCAAAGTCTGATTATCCGGGTAAACATGTATACTCATGACGCATGTATAGCTGCTTGATGATAGTGCAGTGATCGAAGATGTTAGCTGTAAGACAGCTACAGCACTATTGACTGTCTTGAGTTTCTGTATGTTCAAACGAAGCCAGAAAGCCATAGAGTATTCATAACCATTTGAATGTATTAGAGTGAATCCAGCCGATTGAAAATAGGAGTCGCTATCGTTGAAAAGAAGAACACTCTGGTTGCTCCACCACGATCGATAGACATGTTGACTGCGTGCTCGAATATTATTCGGCCCCCAGCCAGCGTTTATATCGTCGCTATTGAACCTGTATTGACAAAGTACGGTTGCTTCAAAAAGAATTACACTGGCATTTTTCACTGCATATAAAACAGACAAACTATCAATGAGACCATAGAAGGGCCTAGCCTTGGTCACCGCATTTAATCCGATATAGGATAGTTTTGTTTTGTTCGTTTGTGGTAAGGTCCCATCCATCAAATTCAATTCTTTTATGTCGATTTCGATACCATTGAAATAGAAAACAGCCAATCCAGTTTGACGATCAAATGAGAACGCTACATGGATCCAACATGATTGACACATATATTGCTGAACGGAAACAAAAACTTCCTGCAGTATTGTTGCATTATCCCAATTTGAAATCTGAATGCTAATAGTTGTATCAGCGATGATAAAACTGATGCATATTGGATTGAAGTTATTACAGTCACTTAAAATAGTTTTTGCTTGATAGCCAGCTATTAAAAGCCAAGCAGATACTGTGAAGCTTGTGTTCAGTGTTAGATTTAATGAACGAGGAAGAATAATGTATTGATATTTGACCCTATTCAAATACAACGCCTGACCTTGCCCGGAAAAGTCAGGTGAAATGGTTTCAGAACCATTCACAAATGTACCATTGTACAAACCGGTCAAATCTTCGCGAGCATCACCACAATCAAATGACCAAAAATAATCAATTAACAGGTTTGGCCTTCGAGGCCAACACACTAAATCGATGAGCAATTATTATCAAAGAACAGAAAATAACGCCAGAGCACTCATCTTTTTCGATCTTGAAATTTCTTAATTTTGATGGAAACTCACCAAGAAATTTGGATAGAAAAAGATATGTTTCTTCAGAGAATTGCTTTCTGAGGAGTACTTTTGATTTGGTTATCTAGTAATCAAAATTTTTCTGCTTACCGTCGGTTAGTGAAGATTTCTGCTTATAATATTCAACTTTTCTACTCTGATAGCATTATCCAGAACTCAAAAGACAGATCGAAAAGGTTTACTTTCAATAAACATCCATTTGTACGACTAAACATTGGACCAGGAAATACTCCTTAGACTTAACAAGGAAGAAGCAATAATTCTAGTGTATTTTACCTAAAACTCGTTAGAAAAGTACTTCCGATAATCAAATGAATGTAGGAATAGGTTCATTTCAAATTCAATGATGATAACCGACAATTTAATGAGGCTAATCAATAAATTTGATTGAAAATCAAACTCATGGAATAAAATAAAGATAATTTTCGTTTTTAATCAATGAATTTGGAATAAATTCATTTTTATGTTAGCTTTATCTTTTTAATACATCCTTTTTATTTTTCAAGGTTTTGGGTTAGACAATATTCATCAGCAATCAATCATCTTCAGGTAAATTTAATAATAGAATCAAGCACACTGGCATCCTAAGTCCTTCTTTATTTTTGATTACGCTCGAAGAAATTCGGAAGCGTTCGTCAGGTATACGAATTTAAAAACCTTATAATCTATTTATAAACAGAGAATAAAAACACAAAGATGTAGCAGAAGCAACAGAAAATATATATTTTATTTCCAAAATCATAAATATAAAAACCAAAGTAGGGTGTAAGGTGTATGTCACTTGAGTATCGGTAGAAGTGCAGCCAATACCCGCCTACGTTCATGTCATGGAGGAAATTTTTAAGAAAGCTTCTATGGGAGCACCGAGGAATCAAAGCACTCGATGAGATTTTTTCTCGCTTCTTCTGGGCTCGTTCAAAACTTCAACGTTTAAAATTATCAACCCTGAAATTTTAGATTCTAATACCCTTCCAATGAAAAGCTGGTCAATATCAACTTTTCGCACTATCACAAGTTTTTGTGAAAAAATAAGAAAAAAAATTCTATAAAATATTTTCTAGCTTGCGTGTCTGCAAATCATTCGCACGTTGTTTTCTATATTAAGAAAGATACAGAATTGAAATCTGAATAGAACAAGCTACATTCCCATAATATAATGGCTAACAATATCACTTTTGTAGAGCGAATATGAGACACGAGGTGGTCATTTTAATCAGTCCAAATAAACAGGTCAACGCCTGCTGTGTTTCAGGATAAAGAGATGCCAGTCTGAATTTTATATATGTTGTGAAGTTCTTTCTCTTCTACAAAACAAATGAGAAAGAAATTTAAAAAGTTCGACTTTGACCGGAAAATGACTCATACTGCATACTTTTTCATGATTTCTGATGGTTTTTCAATAAAGCAATACAGTTTTAGTAATTTTCTTTACCATGAAATACTGCTAAAGCAAAGCTAATGCAATTTTCTGAATCATCGCGAAAGCGGCATCCAATCATGTATATTCCAGTCGAAACTATTTCCACACCAAAAATGACCTGACGGGTACCATAGAGAAAAATTCGTTTTCACAATAGGTGAGGGGGGCTCTAGCTCATTTTTGGTGTGGAGTTAGTTTTGGCTCGAATATAGACGATAGATTCCGTTTTTCGCGATGATTCAGAATATTACATTAATTTTGGTTTAGCACTATTCCATGGTAAAGAAAATTGCGAAAACTGTATAGCTTTATTGAAAAACCATCAGAAATCATGAGAAAGTATGCAGTATGAGTCATTTTCCGGTCAAAGTCGAACTCTGTAAAATCTTTCTTAATCATTTTCTAGAGGAGAAAGAACTGCCCAATATGTATGAAATTCAGCTTGGAGATCCTAAAAATGGCTGAATGGCAGTCGATATACTGAAAAATATTCAACCACTTGTCACTCGAAAAAATGATATTCATGAATAGTATTTCATAAATAACTATTTATCAGTGTATGTAAATGTAATGTGTATATCGGTGATTTTTTTCAGCTTTCCATGCTCTATCGTTTGGTATATTATAGTAAAAATTTTCTTAATCTTTCGTTGTTTGAAATAACACAACTTAATTTTGATGATTTTAGATCATAGTTTTCAAATAACATCGTAAGAACTTGTCAATAAAATTGAGGTAGCTTTTCACCAGCTCAACGAAATGCATTGAAAATTTGGATTGAGAGGTTTTAAGTGATGTTAAAATCAATGAAAATATCAGATCCAAAATCTAAATTTCATCGAGTGCCTCGATATATGGGACTGTTCTTGTTCGTCTTCATGAGTTCTCTCTTAGGAATCATGACAGAGTAGGCTGCACACATGGGTGTGCGTACGATTTTGATTGTGTAGGTGTATGAGCGTGGATGTGTGGATGTGTGGACATGTCGACCAAGAAACGAGTCACGCCCCATATCAGACATCCTCACATCCATACCCGACACGCACTTCCTATCTGCCTGAATTTTAACTATATTCCCGGTTATAAGTATAAAGTTTTTATCTCGTGTGCAAACAACCCCTGTACAAGTTACTCGTATACATCTTCGCATACGCAACGTTCGCCGTACACAACATTCGGGATCCCCTATTCGTCAAATGCTGAGTCACACCTGCTGTGGTTGGGTGACTTTTTTCTAATGAATCGCTCATGGAAAGTTTGCAGGAGATGCAAAGTGAGATGGGATTTCTATCAGTTTCTTCCTTGTCATAGTCATCAGCTTGTCAAACTCCTACTAGCTCAGATTGGCTACGAAAGCGAAATAATATCGAGAAAAAGCTGATGCAACATACGGGGAGGCGGTGGTGGTCGTCTTGAACCAATTATCGCACCAACAATCACGCCAGCAATACAGATTATGACGATTAGAGCTAATTCACTGATTGTTCGTTTTTTCTTGTACCAAGGTTTTTTCTTGTACTCTGGAGGATAGAGAAGAGCTCCTAAAACGCACAAATTAGAACATTTGTTCATGGTTCTCGTTCTCTCAAATTTACCTTCAAATGGAGGTTCGAGGAGAATTTCGACCGGCTTTATTTGCTTCAAATGAATGATATGAAGACCAGGTGCAGGACTAAATTTGGATTGAACTACCATGTGTGTGCCAGGTAAAAGAAGAATTTCATCTTCCGTAACGAAATGCGAATGGGCTTGTACCGTTCGACCATTGATAGCTTCGACAGAGAAAAGAGTTCTCTCACCTTCTGAGCCAAGGTACATATTATTTTCTAATACAGGCAGTGCACAGGTGCACGAGGAAAATGCCCACCATGTGACAAGAGTGTCAGGTGGAAATTCAGCACTTAAATCTTTGGCAACACCTCGCCAAACCGTGTGTGGTAGAACACAGGGTAACTTGACGAGAGCAGTCAAGAATAATTTCAAGTACTTGAAGTACGGTTGAAGTTCTTCACGTGGGGCCGTTTTGAGAGTATAATTAAGCATTGAATAGAGACTTCGATGAGGTTTTTCCCATTCAATAGTATAGAGGCGAATTGCAGCACTCTCGTCCACAGTCAAGTTATCGGGTGGCTCTTGTGGTGTTTCATTTAGCGCCAATTCTACGTAGAATGATAAGTCGTGGAGAATGTTAGACAACGGAGCACATGCTTCATGAAGTGGTAACAAAGGTTCTGCAGCGTATCCTACCACAGGATCAAGAATATCCTTGACGCCAGTGACACCGCCTATTGCAATCAACCGATTATTTCTTGTGTCTTTCGGAACAGTTATTTTATTGGTGTCTTCCACTGCTTGAATGCCATTTAATTCATGATTGGCATTTTCCTCATGTGAATTTGTATTCAAGCTATCAGACTTGACTATTGAATCACTTTTAACTTTAAAACCTAATGTCTGGGCAGATTGCTGATCACCTAGTTCCTTATCATTACACACAATCATCGAATTAGACTTGTGATCATCAGCTTCTGTCGTTGTCATGCGTTCCTTCTTTCTATGGCCATGTTGCACCTTAATCCTGCGTGGCTGAAAGTACATCAATGTTACAAAGCAAACATCAAAGCTTAAAATTTCTTCTCAGACATAATACACATGAACGGCGTTTTGAAATGAAGAATTAACAACAAAAAATAATCAATATTAACGATTACTGATAAACGTACATCGAATGCTGCAACTAGATATGTCGCTCACCTTTGAAGCACTTTTCAACAGAAGATCTGTCTTAGCGAATTTAATTTGAATCACATGAGCCTGGTTCAATTTGAATGTCATTTAAAAGACACTTATTGATATCGTAGCACTATTCGACTAGCAGACAGTCAAGATAACATATAATTTACGGTAAAAACGATAAGATTAAATTATCAGAGTTTGATACAATGATGAAAATGTAAAACGATATGTAAGTCTCTCGAGGCAACTCGCTTCCGTCTGTTTGTAGTAATTCTTTGCGTTATTGAATTAGCCTCGCATTAGCCTCACTTCAAAATTAATATATGACGAGATCTAACAGGAGCAAGATTCTCATTTTTCTGCTAATTTAAGATAAATATATATTATCTTTACTCATAATTTCAATTTAAGAGTGAATTCAGATTATTTACAATTCTTAATTAATATCTAGTGAAAAAAGGTCAGATCATACCCCATTATCTCAAATTAATACCAGATTTTTCTGCGAGAAAATCTGGTTGTAATCTAACTTTTTTCACTGTGTAAGATGAAAAAATAGATTAAATTATCATCTGCTTTTCGGATTTAATGCTGGATACTTTAGCCATTTCTGATAAAAGAAATCGTATGACTTATGGCATTACAATTTATTTTAAGCCTTCATATCGTACTGTCGCATCACTTGCATATAAAGCGCATGCTTATAGACCCAGAAAGGTAACAACAACAAGAAAATAAGAATCAAGACTAGCATGGTTTGATACTTCAACAACTAACTAAAGAGCCAGCACAAAGTATTGATAATGGGTTCAAGAGTCCACGTGCCCATCGAGCATCATTCTAGTATGCGAGGCACTATAAAACTTCTTTTTTCATGTTTTCGCTCATTCAGCGAATCAATGTCGAAAACCGTCAACCCCAAAATTTTAGGTTTCAATATCCTGCCTTTGAAAGGTTACTAACTTGTCCACTATCAAGCCTTTTTGAGAAAAAAAGAAGAAAGATGCCCAATAACAGATTTGCCGACTTCATTTTCGACCGATCAATAAAATTACTGATGGTATACATGAAAAGATAGAGAATAAAAAATTGAACAAAATGAGCTGTATTGATATAACGGAATGTCTGCTGAATCAAGTTTTATATAGCCTACAATGTCGAAAGAACCTGTATTGAGCCATCTGATTGCAGCATTGCAACCTCTTCAGTGCTTCAAGACGATGACGTCCCAGACTGAACTTCACGTATGCTGTGCAATACCTGTTGCTCGACAAAATGGTTAAAAAATATTAAAAAAAGAACCTTTTATCGAGTGCCTCGCATACAAGAATGATGCTCGATGGACTTGTGAACCCACTCTTAATTAAGCACAGTGAACGAAATGAAAATAGAGTTATAATCCGTGAATCCGACAGGAAGCGTTAAGGATATATCGCCTATTTTCAAAACAGCATTCATCTAGAAACTAAATATTGCATGTTATTTCTCCCTGTCCAACAGTTCTTGATCTGTCCAAAGACCCTGCTTTGCATCGAAATGAGTCTTTCAAAGAAAAACCAGTAACTTAGTCTATATCATAAGGAAATGAACGATGTTTGAAATGCTTTTCTCAAAGTAGTCATTTTTCAATCATCACAAGTAATTATTAATTTGATGTTTGCAGATATTGATGTATGGAGAAGTCCTAATTTTGGAATGCCATGATATTCTTCCTTTTTTATTAGCTAATGCATTAGAGCTATTGTTTCATTGTTTACCAAATGCATTGAGCACGTTGGAGTTGACGACAGTTCTATATTCCAGACTTGAATAGAATCACTGTTATTTAGATGCCATAAAAAAAACTTTCATCGTCGTTTCACTGTTACAGTCACTTAATCATTTTTCATTGACGATTTGAATTAATAGTTAACTAGAAAATACAAAAAAAGCATCATGGAAGCTAATTACATTAGGTGTCATCGATTGAACATCCGATGCAGAGGTAAAGTTAAGAGAAGGAAATAAATATTACGCTAGTAGACCACTAGCAACGCGTAAAAAGTAATTGTTCTCTCTAAAAGTCTATATCAAAATGATACTTTGGTGGAATAATGATTTTTTTACTGCTCTGCTGATTGGTTTCTTAAATCGAGGAATCGGAATCTGCTATTCAGTTTCTGGAAAAGCGCTTCCTTGGTTTCTCTCTAAGCGAAAACACTGTTTCCCTCAAATACTCATGCGATACCCATAAATTATTTTGATTCGTGCTGCTTATTCGATGACTGACTAGGACTTCTCCAACTCAAAGAACGCTGGACAAGTTCTCTGAAAAATTATTCTTTCATCGAGAAAGCCTTTTTTATCAAGACGCTGGTGGTAAATTTCTTGTTATCCGTTGTTTTGTGTCTACGTATGTAATATTTATTTCCTTCTCTTAACTTTACCTCTGCATCGGATGTTCAATCGATGACACCTAATGTAATTAGCTTCCATGATGCCTTTTTTGTATTTTCTAGTTAACTATTAATTCAAATCGTGAATAAAAAATGATTAAGTGACTGTAACAGTGAAACGACGATGAAAGTTTTTTTTATGGCATCTAAATAACAGTGATTCTATTCAAGTCTGGAATATAGAACTGTCGTCAACTCCAACGTGCTCAATGCATTTGGTAAACAATGAAACAATAGCTCTAATGCATTAGCTAATAAAAAAGGAAGAATATCATGGCATTCCAAAATTAGGACTTCTCCATACATCAATATCTGCAAACATCAAATTAATAATTACTTGTGATGATTGAAAAATGACTACTTTGAGAAAAGCATTTCAAACATCGTTCATTTCCTTATGATATAGACTAAGTTACTGGTTTTTCTTTGAAAGACTCATTTCGATGCAAAGCAGGGTCTTTGGACAGATCAAGAACTGTTGGATAGGAAGAAATACCATGCAACACGTAACTTATATATAAACATCTTCTCGCACGTAGGAACTAAGTCCCCGGTTAAGTTCCAAAAACAGTAGAATTTTTAATGCAATTTCAATTTTAGTAAATTACGAAATTCGAAGAATTCAAATTTAAAGAAATTAAACTGCCGAAATTTTGAACTAATTTAGGCTTAAAAATAGAACCTATCTCAATTTTAAGCTACCGATAGTTTAAGAAACGCATTATATAAATTGAAAGTGAATTAGAATTGCCTCCCCAAAATCAGAGAAAACTTTCATCACCGACGATAACTTGAATATATACCTGATCATCTTGTGTATCGTTTTCACTGTAAGACGAATAGAATTTGCTTATATTGTTCGTATTTTCATGTGCCTTGCTTTGAAAAAGTTCCATATGAACATTCTCTGATTGATCGATGGCTTCTGGTGTTTTGAACTCGTATTCACGGGACATGTTGGTACTACGTGTTTATGCTAACAAATAATAACTGGTTGTTCTATTCTGTTGGTGAAGATATGTCTATATTTCGTAATGCTTCAGTGCTCCATCGTGGTGCAGTCATCTGTAACATCGCGAAAAAATGTGAGCATTAATGACTTGGTAGGTGCAGAAAAGATCAAAAGAAATAATGTAAAAAACAGAA
The DNA here is from genome assembly GCA_900239685.1 of Rotaria macrura. Taxonomy (NCBI): domain Eukaryota; kingdom Metazoa; phylum Rotifera; class Eurotatoria; order Philodinida; family Philodinidae; genus Rotaria; species Rotaria macrura. The sequence goes on along the minus strand of OENT01001737.1, from coordinate 17,984 downwards.
ATACCGTAAGCCAAAACATGATAATCATAAAAATATTGAAAAATATGTTGAAGCGAAAATGATAGGAAAACAAATGGAAACAAAAGAGGTAGATCAAGTGATAAAACAAAAACGTTGAACAAATGGCATAACACAGAAGGCTGAAAGAGAGTCGAAAAGTTAAAAGATACTCAGAACTAACCAAAAGGAGTGAGAAAAGCACTCTCTTTTAATAGACAAAGCAAAAGAAAAATTTCTCTCTACATGCAACAATAGTAAAAGCAATCCTATTTGTTTCTATCTTATTTGATGATTCTTCAATATCATGCCAAGAAATATTTGGTAACTGTTT
>OENT01001737.1:0-17636 GCA_900239685.1 Rotaria macrura | reverse complement strand
AAAAATGTCAAAACGCAAAGTTCTGCTAGATCAGCTTTAATAATGTTTTTTATACTGCTCGTTTGAAGGCAGTCATTAACTTCTAAAAAACTCAAGTTTCCATCTACTTTAGTTTTTGAGGAACCAAAACAACAGGTCAAGTACATAGTTTCCAAAGCCGCTTGTCGAAATTCAACCAATATTTTTTTATTCCATTGCGATGTTTTTAATTTTTTTCTCAGCTAGAGTGGTAGAATTTTGCATTAAGACACTTAACATTTTTCCATAGAGCGCGATTAAAACTAATGAGATTTTTCTTTCAGAAACTTCACTTAAACAAAGTTGATTGAGTATTATAGTGAAAAATGGCGAAAATAATTTTAGAAGTAAAACAAGTTTGTTTCATGAACGTTTTAAAAACAAAATGATTTTCTAATTGGAGACAGCTAAATTCTCAATTTCCTTAGTCCTTATGACTCAACGAAAACTAAACCTTTCACCACAAAAATTGGAGGATTTTTGCAACTCATTTAATAGACGAACATCGCAAAAACAAATTAAGCTTTAATCTTTCTCCATGCTAAAGAAAATTTATTTTACTAAGAAAGTATGTAGTGACAGTTTTTCAATAAAACCTGTAAGGAAAAGAAAAATTATTTATACTTTGTTCAAGATAGTTCCGTTTGAACCAATTTTATTAGATACACAAGAGAAACAGGGAGAACTAATTTGAGAAGTCGATGAGGCTGGTGTCATAAAAGAAAATTTAAATGGTACTCATGTTGCAGATGGAGTTACTGTTTTAATCGTATAATTTGTAGAACTCAATGAAAACTGAACTGGTTACTGCAAAATTTTGACTCTTCTTGCAACTCATATATTAAAGTAATCCATATAAAACTAAAACAGACACTTAACACTGTGAGTGTTGAAATTCACGCCAAAAGTTACGGTAAAAGACAAAAAACGAACTTTCACAGAGATACGTTCATGAACAGTCATCTTATTTCCGAGATTCGTAAAACCATCGTAACTTTTCGTAGTTTTCTCGCGTGATTATTTTCTCAAGGAAACCTAACTAGTTTTAGTCCGTTTAATATTGCACCCGTTTTCACGTCTGAAGACTTTTAACGATGTTTCTTGAGCTTTTAAAATTTTGAACACACTTTTTCATATCAGCCACTGTCAAATGTAGCATATGTTTTCATGTATGAAGACTTTCGATGATATTTCTTGTTTTTTTCTTTGTAACGGACATTACCCTACTAATTACCTTGAAATAGTGCATTTTTTTCGTGCATAAAGACTATTAATGATTTTTTTTAATTTTAAAGGGCAGCGGGATACTAATTACCATGAAATGTTGCATTAGTTTTCATGCATGAAGACTGTTAATGATTTATTTTTTATTTTTAATAGGGAGTTTCGTTCTAGCTACGCAACGTGTTGTATTTTTTCATGTACGAAGACTTTTGATGCTGTTTCTTGAAGCTGTTATTCTGAACGAACCGTACCATATTCACGCGTGCATCCATTATTTTGATTTTCGACGCATCCCAAGCGTTTGTCAGAAATGCAAGTTCAAGCGTGGGAATGTGTCTAAAATGCAATATTTTCGGGTGTCAGAATGCGTTCCGATAAAGAAACGCATATCTAATGCTGTTTGCTATTAGACACGTCTAGATGCACTTGAAGATATTCAAAATTCTTCCAATTAAAACAAGTCCCCTGCTATCATGGTGTCGATATCTATCGATTTCTATCGTCAAACGATATTTTTTCTTCGATATAACCAGACTTCAAATCATTAAACACAATGCAGCATATTAGACTTGATAGACTTGACCACAATACATATAGAACATTAGACAGGGAACTTACCACGAAGCTATACTTACTTGCTCCTTAGTATCTTACATCATCATGTGACTTTGTAGAGAGAAAATCATCTTTATCCGGCAGTTATCTCACGAAGTCAACTTGCTTAAGAAAAATTTTCATTGTTTTCATTTGTCACTAATAACTAAAATCGCATGCATGACACTTATTACATTTGATTAATTTTTTTAAATAATAATTTTAGCTTTCGAATGAATAAATAAGAGATAAAAAGTTATTTTGATAATGAATCGTTTTTTAATAAAAAAATACTGAATGCGCATCTTGTAGTGTTTTTCCATTTGCTATACTCCAAATATTTTAAATTCAAACTAAGTTAATTGTTTATCGTTCTGATTTTTTTTCGACTGAGATTTTTAGTTATCTCGACACCGATGAATTTTAATAGAATTTAATTTTCAGAGAAATTAATGATACGTCTAATAGAAGAAAAAATATTCGAGATTTGTTTCTTTAATTAGATTTCTCTAATTTTTACTGCGGCTCTCGAATTTGATTCTTCCTTAATCTAATAACTTTTACATCGAAAACGTGACAAGAAGGAGAACATATCTTTGATGTTAACAGATGCGCAAACATTAAATTTATGATAAATGTGTTCATAAGCAACAAGGAAACAATGTTTTGTCTTTCACGGACAAATTCAAAAGCAATGCTAGTAGTAGTTTCTGCATGTACATTTTGAGTTCGGATCTCGCTTACCTATTAATGATTAGAATTAGAATGTAACTTCCTGAAGACGCTGAGAAAGTCTTAATAAAACAGGAAGCAGAGCTGTTCATGTAAAGCTCTTTGTTTTCTTCGACTGAGATGATCTTATAGGCCATAAAGATAGAAATCAAATAAACTCCGAGTAAGTGTCATACGAAGAATGAGCTTTTTACGAGCTGTGATTTATGAAATGTGAATTTTTTATGCTGGAACATCATTCTCTAAGGAAAAACGAGAAGATAACCTGCATTTTAAGCTCCCCTTCGCCACCACGCACACCCTTAAAAGAGCGATTTTCCATAAAAATATTGTTTTTGACATTTAAACATATATAGTTACATAGCCCATAATCTCTACTTCTGAATGCACTATGATTTATTGCTTTTACAATGGCTTTTTAGGGAATGCTAGGACCTAAACTACCGGTAAATGTATAGATTTTTTATGGTTTTTCATGGGAATAACGCTTACATATGGAAAAACGTACGTCACACACGTCTCCGCATTTACTCATTTAATTCACCATAGCCGATAACCTGTGACGAACTGCTCTCAATTTTTTCCGCTACCACTTCAAAAGAAAAAACCTTGATAATCAAAGCAGAAACTTGTTATGCATTTTTCTCGAAATAAGTTTTTTTTGTTTAACCTGATGTTGTGTCAAAAATTTCTCCAGCCAATTTAAATGCTAGAAAGTTTGGGGATCTTGTAAAATGAAGGTAAAGCTCTGCGCTACAACTTAACAGAGCCAGAAGTTTTGTTTTCAACTTAGTTGTTCCTAGGAGGATCATTCCGACCATTGGATCCGAGCATGTTTGTATCGGAATTTCTCTTATCCGACGAAATCCCATCGGATTCCTGGTTGCGATCCGAGATTCGGATTCCTAGTGTTGGATTTTATCGAATCCTACTATCGGAATCCGATTGGATTTCATCGTATGATAAAACAGGCCTCCACTATTGGGATTAAATGCTCATTCGTACACAAATAAGAAAATAGGTTTCGTCCGTCGGATCCGTTACTGTTTCCACAACCCGGATTCCAATAAGATTTCATCAGATCGTAGGATTCGATCGGATCCGATCGGATTCGGTATCAGATTCATTCACATGGGTTTACAAATAAAATCAAATTTTCTAATACGTTAATTTGGATTTTTTAATTTCTTTCAAAAGCTGGTTGTGCTAGGTTTTACGGACAAATCTTCTCTGCATTTTGACACCACCCCGAGGTCCATATCATTGCTATTGCAAAAGTATTTTTGACACGCGAGCACCTAACTTTTGACCCTTAACGTTAGGATGACTCTCGACAAACTCAATTTTATGAACTCAAACTTTTACTGAGAACTAAGGTCAGGTACATATTCATTAAAAATTTCACTGAGAGTGAGTGCTCTGGATGGAAATACATTTTTTAAGGGGAAGTTGGCTTAAAGTAACATCGTAGGCCACATTATTCGATTAACGGATGAAACTATCCCACAATTTTTTGATTGGTCTATTGATGCGGAATAGCATGATGAAGGAACTGTCCCTGCCAAGGGATATTGGGTCATAAAGGTCCAAAATCCTGGATCATCCTATGTCAGCTCAAGAACGATTGAAATATTGAATGTTCAAGCATTTTGACTGTCAAAACCTGACTTAGGATTGTATCCAGCTGGTTAAGGATTGGGTTTAACCGCCCCCCCCCCCCGCCCCGCACATCTCAATTTACAGGAATCATCTATTTGGTTACGAAATTTTCACATTAGAAGCTAACGAAATTTCCTACGGTTCTTAAACTATCTTATTCATCCTTCTTAGATTAATTTACAATCAGTTTGTCGAATCAAGATTATAGTTGTATTTGATATTTGACTTGCTCTCTCTTTTACTATTTCTTATGGGGATATTGAAAAGAGCAAAGCCCTTTATATAGAAATTGAATTCGCATAAGAGTGTTATCTTCCTATTTAATGGCATGGTTTTTTGTTTCTGTCGATTATTGTATGTCTTTATTCTGACAAACCCATCAGTAAAAATGGAATAAGAAGTTTGACTTTTACTTCATTACAGTGGTAGAGCCAGACTTTTGGAATTTTGTGGAGGGGACTCAGTCTGCTTAACGAAAGTATGTGTTTAAGAAATCTCGAACGACTACAATGGTCTTACAGATCCATAAGGATGGGTTGAGTCTCACTCCCTGGCCAATAGAATAGATCCTTCAAGGATTACATCGGTGGAGCTCAGTCCCGTCCTACCTCCCCCATCTCCACTACATCATATTAAAAAATAATCTGAATATGTCAAAAGTAACAGAGGATGTGTTAGATGACCAGTCTTTATCCAATCAATTCAGATTTAAGTGACATTGATGGTAATGATATTTAAGGAGACAAAGTAAATGGTGAATCGGATCTATTATCATAAATGGTTGATGATTAAGGTAATATAACTAGTGTGAGACAATAAGAGGCATGATTAGACAATCCTAAAAGCTAACTTAACATAAGATGATAGTTAATTGAAAGTATCAGATGATTTTGAAATTGGCATATCGTCAAATCCATCCTCAATTTATTTTTGTTTGTTATACTGCACATCAGAATTAGTTACTTACATAGTTGATCACGCACTTGTTATCAGTATTTCATTTTCATGATCATGCAATCAAAAAATATAAATTGGAAAAATATGAACCCATATTAATATATTTTAATAAATGATGCAACTTCATCATTGAGTCGGGACAATTCTTTCTATTCATAAATCCGGGAAAGCTTACTGACAAATAAGTGGCTTTACTATAGATATGAATCTTTCTTATTGGATATATGTATATATAATGATTATTTTTCTAGAAAACCTATTGAAAACATTGGTTTTTATTAACCACTTGTTTCTCTAACAAAATAAATAAAACGACGCACGTGAAAACACTTTCGATACATATATTCAGAAAACTGGATGTATTCGTTTTTCATTGAATAGATTCAACACATCATACTATCGTTTCGAGTGTAGCTAATCCCATTCTTCTGTAGGTATGCTCTGAAACTTTTATGAGAGGATTCCATTAGGTCGAAGGAAAGCATGCCTTCGTTTTTTTTTGTTACCTTGGTTTATGAGCCGTGGAAATTTTTAGAGTTCCTTAGGTAGAGGGCGTTGCTGTGGGTTTGGTTTTCTATGTAGGTATGGCTGTGGCTATGCATATATCTCGAACGGCTAGCCAGGAAACATACAGGTAGAGCGACGACCACACCCACACCCACACACCTCCACATCGGTTACACACGATGTTCTACTGAACAATCATTACTTACTATAGTGAGCCACGGAGCCATATCATATTTTAAATACAACCTTAGGAATCATAATGATCATGTTTGATCAATGTCGGCATACAGCATTAAAAATGGTTATTCAAGACACTCCCTACAATTCTATTTATTTAAACGTAGTATTTAATAACATTCCATGGCATACAAGAATTGAAAGGAAACTTCCTGTTCATAACCAGAGTTCATCTTAGCCATCAAATGAGATGATATTTTCATCCCACACTTCGTGTATGTGAAGAGTTGGCTTTTGTCGGGCATTAAAAGAAGAAATACCCAAAATATTGGTTTGATCGGATGATATGCAGAGTGCTTTCGGCGAATAATTCACACTTCGAGATACCTAGTTGTTTCTATTACAAATATTATCACAAACGATGGAAGAGAGACAAATACTGTCGAAGGATTTCAACATGGAAATAAAGACATATCACACATAAGACAAACTTATACAGACACCCATACAAAAGAGCAACAACCACTAAACACAATGGACGAATATTCACAATGGTTCACATTTTAAACTTACATATTACTCCAGTTCGCAGCCATGAAGCCGATGTTGGATCAAATCAAAGCAATGAAACATCAAGTCCAATGCTGTATCGAGCTTTTTATACATGTCCTCTGTTGTCTCTGCTTTTTAATTCAGTTTTGCAAGTTGAACTCGCTATCCATCAAAAGTAGACAACAAACATAACTTTTGATTCTTGACAAAAAGCTCCAGCATACCATGATGTTGGTCTGATCCCAACAATCGTTCAAGAGGAACATATATTTGTCCTTGTTCGAATTCATTCTCCACAGAAGCAATATGTGAAGTAAAAGTAGTTGAAATCATGCAAAACTACAAATGGCACTATTGATATATCCAAAGAACTTCTATTATGTTTTACTGATGGGTGTGCACCTAACCATTCGTATAAGTAACCGCAAAAGGATAAGAGAAAATAATTACGATATGTTTTCTACAGTCCTGTTTCATTAATCATCAATTTTTACGATATGTCACCTACTACGGATTCGTCAATTCGGTATACATTGCAACGATAGAGAAAACATCAATACGAATACTGAATGTAACAATACTGCTAGTTCGCCTTTACTTTACTCCTAGCTAGATAACTATAATGTAACCATTCTTTCATGATACAATAATGTAGCTACTTAACTGTCACTCCCTAAATAAGAGACTACAGGACATTTGGCACTCCTAAATCTGTAACCTCCCATAGCAAGATCGTTTCTTCGATCAACATGAGAAACTTTCCAACCTACCCAACGGTTCACACATAGATTTGCAGTGAAAGTGACAGTCCATTTCAATCGACGTATGTGTCAAATATACCAACCGACATGGTATATAATAGAAGCATTCGATGTCGTTGAACTTTAATATAGGGAACATCTGACAACGCACTGATGTGTAGCACAGTATCCAATGTTACCTGGATGATGCTCATCTTAGTCGTCGATCTAGTCAAAGTTTCCATGCTACACTGCGACGAAACAATGAGTTAGATTTTCTAGGACAAAAAAATAAAATATCTTAAACTCAACTTCTGTATAGTTCACTGATCGATGATCTGCATCGTAGGACGTTTGGTGATGTTCAAATATTTTATTATCATTTGGAAAAGAAAAACTTGCAAGGAAAATTTTCGAGGTTTAGCAACCATAGATTTAAAAATCTGTTTTGTCCATTACTAAATCTGAATGATCGTTTCATGATTTTTTAGCTTTATTTCTTGTCCAATGTATCAGGGAATTATTCTTGTGCATGGAGATTGTCAAAAATCCATTTTCGATCACATGGAAGCCTCAAAACGTTTCCCCTGTCGTGAATGCAAGATGCGAGCAGTCTCGTTTAGGCATACAACGTTCCCCTCTTGTCTTCGACTGAGAGCATGTGCGAATGCCAATTCTTCTTCGATAGCCACCCACTCCGCTGCTTCTCGTTTCTACATTTTCAGTACATGGTGTGTCACATTTTAGAAGAAAAGACAATCTTTGCAACGATTATCATGATCCTCATTAATCGTTGAACTATGGCCACTTGAAATACTCGGTGCTATTTATAGATGTTTAATAGTTAGTTTTGAATCGAAAATAACTGCAAAAAGCAGTCGAAACAAAATAGCTTATCAGCATTAGTTGATGTGTTGATGAATCTTCCCTGTCCACTCATTTTAATGCAAATTTTATGAATGGTTGCAGTTTATTCTAATCTAGAAAAGAAAAGAAAATTAACCAGTGAAAAGTGTTTCCTACTTTCCAAGACATGATCTCATATGAGCACAAATTTGTTTACTGCAGCCATACGCATTGCAACTCGACGATAAGAGTGATAATGGAACCGCTTGAATCTTCATTTATTACATATCACAAAATACAAAAGTTAGGCATTTAATAATTGCATGCATTCGTCGACAACTACGCTTTCGCAACAATTAGCTTGAAAAAATAGTACAACCGACCCACATATGTATAAAATTCACTGACTATTATTCATCTTGAGCGAAATACGGCTTGGCCTTACAAACGCCAATCGATCGATTCTGATAGACTCTACTTTGCCCGATAAAGAAGAGAAACAAAAGCCGTAACATTGGACCGATCTCCACTAAAAAACGAAGTACTTTCAAACGCAAATCTACCGTCGGTGTCCCCGTTTTCTTTCAATTTCTCATACTATAACATTGGATTAGGAATTACATGTACTGCTGCATTATTTCACGCGGTAATAAAAAAAACACAAAACAAAACTCTCACACGCAATACCACAGAAAAATATACAACATGAGCAATAAATCACACGAACGGACGATATTAACAAGTGTTGAACTTTCAAATACGTTTGTGTCTCGGTGTGAAATGATCCACCACATTTTGGATCGAACCGAGCCGATGAGCAATCGAGTTCAGTGCTGTTTCTCTCGTGACCGGGGTATCACGCACAGTTTCAAAGTTCAGCCGCATACAGCAATGCTCATAGAAATTACCGTTAACACCCAACTCAAAGAAACCACTTGGAAAACAATGCAGCACGCTTTTGGGCACGATATTGGTTCACGAAAAACACCTATTCAAGAATGCCATCGGATTTCCGTCGTTGTTCAGACAGATGGGTACTTGGTTGCTGTTTTTTCGAACGTCGATATGAACGTCACCTGTCGACTTCGTTTCCAACAGCAACCAAATCCAAAGAAAGACTATGTTGTATGACAAAAAATCGGAAACTCCTACAATATATACCGTTGCCGAAGATGATGCGCGTGAAAAAAATTGATAGGACGTCGAAAACATTGGTAAATTGGGTCATTAGCCATATGAAGTAGAAAACGAAAAAATCCTACTCCTATCGACTCATTCTTTAATATGTATCCAGCCATGCAAAAGTAGAGAACCCAGCTTTTAATATCCAATGCATCAACTCCTCGCATGATTCCACATTGAAATAATAGTACCATGATCGCCCTATGTAACTAAAGTTCAGAAAGGACAACCACCAAATCTATTTGTCACCTCCTATAAGACAAATGTTCGATTCACAAGCACGAAACCTCATTCACTAAAAGCATAAATAGCCAGTTAGCGATCTACTCATCATCAGCGCCCATCTTAACCGTAGCATCTTACGATGTTTCCATCAGACCCGGCGTAGAAGTGAGTGTTGGCTTTTGCTAGACAAAAAGGATACAAACATCTGTAAATTCCCGTGCAGCTGCTGTATAATGTTCACCGCTTTCGATAACAAGTTTTCAGTTCATGATACCAATTTATTTCGTCACTCATGTTATTACTTTCTATCACTACTAAGATACACACACGTACACATATACAATAAGAAAAGCAATCAAAAGAGGAAAGGCCTATATTTATAACTGTTCTTCTTTCATATGTGCTCGTGGGTTGGTTTGAAACCGATGAAAATGCTGTTGGATCAAGCCAACGCCGCGAACCATCGAGTCAAATGCTTCGTCGATCTTTTCCACTGGTCGTCTGAGATAGACAATCACCTCTTAATGTTCTCCGACATCTGTCTCAATGTACACAAGGCAGTTGTTCAAGAAGCGCTCTGGATGTGATGCTGTTTCATTATCAAAACCTGTTCAAGAATACCATCAGATTGTCGCCGTTATTCGCGACGAAGACTACGACGTTTTTGTTATTTCGTACACATAAGTGATTTTCAGCGTTCAATTTTATTGCAGCCGTTAACCAAATCTAAAGGAAAATTAAATTGCAAAACACAAAATCTACAACTTCTACGATAGATACCTGTTGCCGATGTTGGCATAAGCGATGAGCATCGGTTAGGCCTTGATGGTATTCATGAAAAAAAAAGTTTAAAAACGGAACGGATCAGAACGCGTTATCGACAAAAAAGACTGCTTTGTGAAGACGCTTTTTTCGACTTTTTCAGACGCGTTTTCGTAATGAAAAACGCATTCTTTCAAATAAAAAGAACGCGTAATCGTACTCTAAAAGCGTTGTGTTAGAAGAACCGTTCTTGAGTGGAAAATCGCGTTTCAAAAGAGCGCTAAAAGCGTGTTCACAATACGTTCATTAGGAACACGTTTTTCCCGATAAGAACGCGTTCTTCTTGAAAAGAAAAAAAATCATTTTTTACTTCATTTTCAACTCTATGATGGTCTTGAACCCGTTTCTTTGCTATTCATATAAGTTCTCAGCTAACTGATTCCTCATCAAGGTACTTTGGCTCTTACTGAACGCGTTCTAATTCATTTTTTTAATACCGTAGCGCAGATTCGACGAGAAAAACTTGTAGTTGCGAAGCAGTAAATAATATCAATGAACTACACTTACATATGTCTGAAGTGTTAAGTTTTCTGCTTGTATTTAACAAAATTTGTACATTCTGACATCAACGAAATTTCTACTTAGAGTAATAAATTTATATTTACAAAAATTTAATGAATCCAAAACTAAACAGTAAAAACTTCCAAATTTTTTTAAAATTTAACTTTTCGATATTTTTCACTGTTTATAAACGTATACCAATCGAACTTAGATAAATAAAAATTCAATCTAAAACAGTTTAAATCAATTCAAATTCATTTAAATGAAGTTAAATATTTCTTATGTGATTTAAATTAATTTACTGTCATTTTTATGGAACTTTAATTCAATTAAATTGATTTAAATTGAATTTACATTATAAGCTCGATTTGAATAAATATATAAGATTCTGATGGAATTTTAACAGTCAAATTCCTTATCAATTTAAATCTATAAAATCTAAATTTAACAGAAATTAAATTAAGATGAATCGACACTTCTTATTTGTATTATGAGCAATAGTAAGTGACACTTTCAATGGAAAACAAAAATCTAATAAATAAATTTGAGACCAGGGATGGGGCGATTCTGATCCTTACAAATACCATCTTAGAGATTCCGATACGATTCTAAAACACATTAAAGCCGATTTCAATACGATTCTGATTCCAAAAAAAGCTGCCTTTCCCCATATCTATGTACATATAAGAAAGAAAGTTCTATTAGAGAATGTATATACTCAACAACATTTTCTAAAAGCAGCTTGCATGATAGTACTATTGTAGCTAAAATGTGAAACACACATCTGTATAAGTCTGATTTACCCAACACAATGTGCAAATTAAATAGCTTCTTGTAGACTATAGTTACGTTTCAATATAGTTAGTTAATTACCAGAATAGTGATCTGCCAAATGTATTTCTGCATTTTACAAGATGCATCTTTTGAATAAATGTGCTATTTTTTGTTTGCGTTGCTACTATTTGCTCTGTGTTTGTCATTTTTCTATCATGTTTTTCTTAATTTTAAATTCTTAATTTCATGAACCCTGAATTAAATGTATAATAAGGATAAGGCTGTTCTAATTATTTGATTCAAGAAGATCGGAACTAGATCATATTCTAAATTTTCATTAATGGAGACTGAAATTCCTTTTGCTCGTGCAGAAAAATTTATAATTCTATGGAAATACAAAATGAGTGTACAATTCCAACGAGAAAATTCTGAATTTTTCAGAATTACTGGTTTGCCATGTAACATATCTATGATATCTATAGAGTAGTGGATCTTACCACAGTACAATATCTCGATTTATCCAAATGTAGTGAAATTGATCATTTCGGGAGGTTGCTCCTTGATTTATTCATCTGTTTTGTGTTAATTAAGTGAGAGTTGCAGTAGATCAATGAATCACAACGAACAATAGTTCACATTTTGAATTTTTCGTTCATGAAAGTCAAAAAGCCTTCACTGAGTAAAACATCGGAAAATACCTATACTCATTTATTTTTAGAAAAGGGTTCGTGAAATTGTATAATATTCTAGAGCAGTCTAAGTGTTATCACTAATAATACTCAGCGTTTTCCCTCCTGTAGGTTCGGGACTGATATTTAAACTAACCATTTTCTTTAAAACCACAACTGTGTCATGAAACAACTATAGCAACTCTCTTCGGAGATATTTGCTTTAAGTAATTAGGTAAAATCTTTTTTATTGATATAAGCTGGAAACACTCCTACAACTGTAGTTGAAAAAGTATTTTCATTTGTTAATGCTAATGAAATTACTATCATTCGACTGTCAAGTCTACCTGAAAGTAGTAAGCTCAATTTTTTGTTGTGCGTGTTAGTTTTATATTTCTATTAAATAAATATGTTGACATTCATAAAATAAATACTTTATTTAATGCTCTGCCATTGTAATGCAATGAAATCAAAATGAATATAAGATTAGCGAATTTGTTTAGTAAAAAAACTAGGGTAGAAAAAAGGAATATCATTTATTAAGAAACTCTAGATAGATGATCACTTTGCTTAACAAGACACTACCGTTCAGTTTATTACAGCAGAAAGAAATTTTCTCATGTTGAAACATATTTCTTAATTGGCAAAGCACTTTCGCTACATGTGTTCGGATATATTTGAAGTAATGAGTTCCATTAAGTTAAAATGAACACTTTTCACTACTTGAAAAAACGCGTTCTGAAAGTTAACGAACAATTTTTTCAGTATAGGTTTTCAAGCGATTTTTAGAAACGAATTTTCCAACTAAAGGAACGAATCACTTGCGAACAAGTTCAAACGCACATAAGTTGAAAGCGTTCGTACGATAAGAGACACCTTATCTATGAACGTGTCCAATATGATAAAAACGAGTTGCTTACCAAAAAATATGCGTTCGAACGCGTTCAGAACTTCGAGAAACGCGTCTGAACGCGTCAATTTGTTTTGAGAACACGTTTTTAGTGGATAAAATGCGTTCAATTTTTTCGAAAACGCGTTCTTTACGTTAATTATAATAAATGTTTTCCCACGGGTAGTGATGAATGCCAAGGTCGATACTAGAAATCTGAAGAACAGTGTAAGAACTTCGTCATCCAGTTAATATAACACTCATATTTAGGGTGTGTAGGCTGCAGCTGTGAGTTTCAGTGTTGATTTGGGTTGGGTATGGGTATCCCCCTAACAAAGCATCCACACCTAAACTGTGAAAAGTCCATGCATAAGTGTTCTCATTCTAGTCAATACGTGGAATTTCTTTCTTTGTACAAGGCTAGGTCTTTTATTCAACTCTGACACTGCGCTTCATGGAATAGAGCAACACTAGCGTGCATGAATGGAACAGGCAAAGTACTAAGCATAAGAGCATTAGTTCTTCTCTAAACACGAAATAGAAACAAAAATAGACTGAATTAATGAATAGCAGAATGATACACAGGCAGTTCAATTATTATTTAGTATAGTTGCCCACTAATAAATGTTGCTCTGGCAGATTAGTTTTGCCACCGATCCGCACGTTTTCGTCATCGCAACATGTATCTGATCAGAGTTGATCATTTACCTCTTGGTAAGTTGTAATAAGCGACTTTCCTCGATGTTGCATGGCGCATCATATCTTCATCGTCTTTACACATAACGCGTACAATGAGAACGTCGAAAAGGATGTCGAACAGAAGATGAAGTAACATGACTGACAATCAAGAGAATACTCTGACTGATGACACTAGTGACATCTTTGTTGTATGGGCAAGGAAAGAGAACGACAAAATAGAATGTGTAAGAAAAGAAAGAATGTCGTGCGCTGCACGACAACGAGAAAAGTCGCTTATTACAACTTACCAAGAGGTAAATGATCAACTCTGATCAAATACATGTTGCGATGACGAAAACGTGCGGATCGGTGGCAACACTGATCTGCCAGAGCAACTATTTTTGGAAAACTAAAGTAAAGTGTACATTTTGGTGTCGTCATTGAGCGTTAACGTTCAATATTGACCATCTTTGCCAATGATTAATATCTTACTTTCTCATAGGACTTTTTCAGCCGTCCAGCATAATCTTCCTCATTGTGAAAACCCAATCGTATAATAAGAAATCTTAGGAAAAGTGTTTTTGCTAGTTCTAAACCTTTTCCTTGCAGTTTATCATTCTACGATACCTTAACAGTGTTTGTCATACTATTCGAATAAACTAGTATTCTCGGGGAATCTGAAATCCCACAATGAGGAAAGGGTCATAAAAACTTCAAGAAGGATTGTTCTGTTCAATATCATCTAGCCCGTGAGATGATAGCAGAAAAGCTCCTTACTTTATTAATACCATACCTCATTTTGGGACGGCAAACCAAGCTGCTCCCTGGGTAGAGAAAAAATAAATTCGTTGCTTGACTGAATGCATAAAGCAAGAATCAGATTCGGATCTTTTCATTTCCTTTACTTAGTAGAAGTGATCTGCCAAGAAGATGTTACGATCAGCTTTCCCGCTTTCCTCATTAGATCACGCATGTGATTACAGTTTGCNNNNTCGAAAGACGAAACATGAAGATTATGATTGATTGTAATAGAGAACTATAACCAAATAGAATATAAGTAATTTGAACAATATGCATACGTATTTCGTTCACCTTTCAAGAATATAAGATTGGATCGACTGAATAGTTTCCAAATATGTATTTCATCCTCTTCTGTTGCAAAAGCTATACTAGATGTATTTTGGGCGTACTCGAACAACATAGGAAACAACTCGTTGAAAAAGCATCATCGAATAAAAACGTGTGTATTTGTTTCGAATAGTTTATAATATAGGCATATTTTTTCACCTGAGTTTTTTCCTAGTCTTGCACCTTTGCTGATTTGCAAAAGTCGCGATTAAAATCCGAATACAATCACCGTTCTTAATAATTTTCTTTACTGAATGATTTGAAAAAAATAGAGCTATTCGTCTTATGAGCAATACGTTGCCTAAATAATGATCAACTAGATATATAGCGATATAATAATAGCCCATAAACTGAGTGTTCACTATCGATAATTGCTGAAGCACCACCTTTTAAATAAATTCAACAGCTTGAAAAACTACGTCGCCGAAGAAAAACTTTCCATCAACAAAATATGGTACTCAGCTTGCCCAAGTGAAGGGCGCATACATACATATAACCGTATACTCACACGTCGATAAGCACCAAACTTACATACTTTAGGTTTTGAACCAGTTCTTTCTAAACCACATTTAACATGGTATGAAGCAACCATTGAATTCAAATGTTACTAATAAAGTCCACCACTATCCTTCTTATCTTTACAGATTTAAAGGCTAATAGATGGATGCTTCGTGTTGCAGAAAAAAGTATCAGCTTTTTACAGATTGTCACTTCTTTTTCGTCGATAAGGACTCAGGAAAAGCAATGAAGAAGTCAACTAAGTATGAAAGATTTTAATACCGTAGCACTTTCAAATAATGATATTTTAATTTTTGACGACAGTTCCATTGCTTAATACACTGACAAGGAAAAATTTTATCCAATTGATTTTATGGTAATTCAGCTTCGTATCAAACAGAACACCGAAGACTTTGCAAGATTCACGTTCTAGGTTTGAATGAAACAAGGGTGGGCGAAGCTATTTAGTAATCAAAATATGAATGTTTTCTCTTTATTTGGTTCTACCACTAGAATTTCCACAGTATATTTCGAATATTGCTTGAATTTCATGCTGATTAATAATATTAAATGCATTAATGCAATCATCACCTGCATTCATTGGTAATTCATGAATAATACCAGCATCGTGTTTATTAAAAATCAATCTTATGACTCGTGCATATTGACTTCCAGAAGGAAACAATCCACGTAACAGAACATTTTTCTCATTCTATCCACTAAGAGTTCCAAAAACATAACATAAAGACCTCCATACACTGAAAGTCTTTGACAAAGATTTGATTGGAATGAAAGATTTTCACTCATAATTCTCAAATTTTATCTTAGACGCGACATAATCGTTTCTAACAGTTTTGTTCATTAGATAAAACTCCAACCAAAACGAAGATTTCGAGGTGTTTCAAGAAGACAATCGTGATTAATGCTATAATACAGACTGTATTACGTTTCGAGAAAAGTAATCAATGATGCGTCGTACAAGATGAACACTGCCATGGATAGTTTGACTAGAAACGCATCATTATTAACCAAGAAGAATCATTTGGCTTATAAATATTTTTCATCATGTACTTGATACTTTAGATAATACTCTATATTGAATATTTCTAAGGGATAACGGTCTATCGTTTTTCATCGAGCTTATATTATTGCCTTTCGTTTATCCACAAAGTGAGTAGTGCATTAAGAAATCATCATGACATTTACCTCTAATTTTTGACGCAGTTCTCATTCGAACATAATATTCAACAATAGCTTTGGCAATGAATATCCCCATTCTTCCAAAGTTAGTACAACATCAGATGGTATCCGACCTATAAACATAACCTTCAAGGTCTTTTACCATTCCAGATAAGTAACATAACGTTCGCAACCTTGGATATCTGATTGATTCAAGGATGGAAATTGAGCAAACAAATCAAACCAAATAGTTCTACCAATTGGTTGAACATCACAGAATGCCTTGTGAAAAGTTGTTGCAATTTCAAGCACTGCCATATCAGTTTCAAGATGACATTTTATCGTGTGACGAAAAAACGAATTCGATTCTCATTAGAGTTATAATACGCTGACCGAACCTTTGATAACGTAACAATACATTTCACATTATTTTCAAGGTGACTGAGTAAACCAATGTTCGTTTTTTCCTCTAAAAGACGACTTATATCTCTTCCGACCGTTTCTAATTAAATAAGATCATAATCAGTTTAATCAGAAGACTGTGAAAGGTATCTTTGTGATTTAACTCATTCCGCGTTCAAAAAAAGGCCCGCTGTCTATTGAACTGAAGAAAACACCACGATACCAGCATAAAGGAATCTTTCATGTCTCGAATGGTTTTCTTCCCCCTGATGGAGAAATGAACAATAATACAGTGTGACTTATTCAAACAATTCAAACGAAAAACCAGCACTAAGAAAAATAAACTGCCTTTGTATCTTAAGTATCTGTTCAGTAGTTTCGCAAACTGCCACCTCGATCATTAACTCCAATCTATCCAGTAATAACCAATTAATTCCATTAAACCCAATCTGATTAGCAAAGAAAAGACGATACGTACTTAAGAAAAAAATGAAACAGTTTTCATCTATATCTCAGACGGGCACATTTCAAAAACGATTCGATAGAAAAATAGGCACGACACGACATCTTCACTTCATTCCCGCGAGTATCATGAATTGAAAAGTAGAAGTAGATCTATTTCCATTTTCCAACTGTATTTTTTCTAAGAAGCGTTGCTCTGGCAGATCAGTGTTGCCACCGATC
>OENT01001736.1:11051-35687 GCA_900239685.1 Rotaria macrura | reverse complement strand
AAAAATAAAAAATGCGCTACACGATAAGTTTGAACCCCGCTTTCAGAATGTGATGTACATGGTGTCGCAAATCGCGATACATGCAGCACGTTATATCTTCCCATATGTTTCATTATGATGAAACTGTGATCGCACTGTGACCCGTAATTACGGAAAATTGCGACGTAGTTATGCGTAATTACGATAAAAAATCGCAGTTACGCGTAGTTACGGCGAAAAATTGACAGTTACGCAAAAGTGCGTCCCAGTTAATTTCAGTTATGCGTCAGTTGCGTTCCAATACATACGAGACATCACTTGGATTAAGCTATCATTTTATTTGTATTTTTTATTGTGAGCTTAAAAACTTTTTCCGTACAAAAAATAGAAAACTTAAAATTGTAAAATTAAAATTTATACAAAAAAATTAAAAAAAAATTAATTTACAAAAGGAAAATTTGAAAAGAATTTTAAAATTCAAAAAATAAGGAAAATAAATATCCACATAAATCAAAATATTAAAAGCTGAAAAATTTCAAAATTTACGAAATTACAAGTTAAAAAAAATTACGAATTTCTAAAATCATGGAAAATAAATATCTAGAAAAATCAAAAAAAACATCTAAAAAAATTTTAGAAAAATTTTTAAATAATGGTAGAAAAATTTCTTTAAACAAATGTTAAATAATTTAAGAAAAAAAGTTTCAAAAATTGAACAACTAAAACATTTCAAATCGAAAAAAATTTAAAAAGAATTAAATATGTATTCTACTGTTTAAAGTAAAATGATTTATGAACGAAAATGTGACGAGCACTGCTATTTATACTGATTTTCTGTGGCTAAGTATTAGTGCTCGAGAGTGACCAATTATAGATAAAGAAGAATCATTTATAATTGGTCAGTTACGTTTACAACGGATCGTACAATGCGATCACTCCGACGCAGTTACGTTGGTCTGCGTCGCAGTAAGCGTAGTTTCTTATAGAGACCTTCACTACGATGAATGCGGCGTAGTTACGCATAATTGCGGCGTAAAATTGGCTCTACGCGTAACTGCGGCGCAGTTGCAAAAAAAGAGGCGACATGGGAAGATATATACATACAAATTATCTTTTCAAGATCTTGATAAGATCTTGCTTACCGGTCCCAACATTTCAAGATCTTGCTTACCGGTCCCATGATTTCAAGATCTTGCTTACCGGTCCCAAGATTTCAAGATCTTGCTTACAAGATGTTCGACTAGGGTTCAATTATCACTCATTATTTTTCATTTTGAGCTATAATCTAAAGCTGATGTGTGAATACAGTCCTTCAGATTAGTTGGAATTCGGATGTATATTTCAATTCAATAGTTTTAATCGTTATATGGACATAGTTGTTGTTCGTTTTGTGCTTTGTGAAAATTATACACTACCCAGTCAGGGAAACGTCTTGAAATAACGCGTTCCAACGGGGTTAAAAGTTCGTTAAAACGACGTTTCTAAGATTTTTTGAACACGTTACAATACTTAAGGGTTAAAACATGTAGATCTTTTTCTCACTTATGCGTTTCTATCCGTTTACAACTCTAATTTCACGAGATACAGTGCTGCTCACAAATATAGAATCACTCTATAGATTAGTTTTCTTTTCAACTTTTTTTCTACCCAATATCAATTTTGCTGTTCAAATCTACTCTTACTTATAGTTTTTGATATGCTCTTTCAGAATCTATCGCGATAGATTCTGAAAGAGCATATCAAAAACTATAAGTAAGAGTAGATTTGAACAGCAAAATTGATATTGGGTAGAAAAAAAGTTGAAAAGAAAACTAATCTCTCAAGTGATTCTATATTTGTGAACAGTACTGTATAACGCGTTGGTCTATGAACAAGTTTTATTACGTACGACGTTTATCGTGATTTGATTAACGAAAAATTTCTTGCACTCAGCAAAAACTAAAATAAACATACAGAACAGTGCAGAATTTCATGATTTGTCTTTTTAGTCCATTGAGAATGAAATCTTTGGAGTGGCCGATTTTCGGTCATATCCTGCGAATCCATTAGTAGAAATTGAAATCCATCAATAGCATATTTTGAATTCCGTAGAATTCTCATTTCTACTGGAACATGAATATTTTCATTTATGGTAAAACAGACATATTTTGGGAGCAAAGAGTTATCCTGATATTTAATAACTAAAGATGTAATACATTAGATGAACATATATTTTTTTAAATAAATTCTCATGTCGAAATTCCAAAAATAAAGCGCATTTTTATCGCAGACGTATCGTCATGGTACTTTTTGTTTAAGACAAAGTAAAATCATGGAGTACCATCCAAAAAACCTTAAGTGCTGTTGGTTGAGGTACTTAACGTTAAAAGGACTGATACCTTGACTCTTTCTATTTGAGCCACTCTCACTATAGGGATTTCTATTAGAAAATTTTCTAACTAATCGATCTAAAACAAACTGTGCGCGTACATTTTGCTGACATACGAACAGACTGTATATTTTTACTTTGTTTTGGTGATCAAAGTGTATCGAAGAGTAAAAAAATAGAATTTTTCATAGTCTAAAAAGTAAAATGAAATGTTCGCATTCTTTCTGAAAATGAGAACATAGCTGGATATGAGAAAACAAGAGAACAAGTTATACAATCAATGTGTAATCATCTGACATATTTTCACGAAGACAAGAAAAAGAGGAGTTTAAACATCTCACAAAATATGTTTTAAAATTTCAATAGCATAAAAGGGATCGATTTTTTCGAATACCCTGATCATCCTTCAGGAATTTCGCAACCATGAGGGGTGAGGGGGTTCTCTCTTTCCCAATACTGAAAAATTATCGTTGTTCCCCATTTGACTTGAAACGAACTTTTTATTCTCTTGCTTAACAGTCATCTCGAAATTTGGTTGACCACCCCTACCAAAGTTAAAATTTATCGGCGTCCCAGTCACCATTGTCAGATATTGGTTCGTGATCGTTTTAGAATGATAAAGAATATATCTATTTATGTCGAATTGAATTTTGCTTTCAAAGTGTAAAGTTTTTCAGCGAAATGTACGATATACACTTTGCTGTTCTGACGAACGTTTAAAACAATGTACGTCAGAAATAGCAGATGCTTTATGCATTCTTCGGTATTCCTTTAGCCGGTGTTCTCTCCCGTGAAAAGTCCTCCATCATAACGTTTGTGTTTTCCCTTAACTTATGCGTTTAGTTGAAACGGTATCCAGACACAAATACTAATTGTTGCATACACAGAATGTGTCTACCTCTACCGAACCAATAGAAGTTTCGCCGAGAAAACTACGTTGAAATTATTCCGCTTTGATAAAATTAATATCGGAAATAGCCACAGTTACAAACTCAAGAGTAATTTTCTATCTATCAACATCCTCCCACTGATTAGTGTACGCATCATACTAATCAGTTTGCGACTGTGACTCATCCATTTGCAAGAAGAAAAAAGCATTGATTAAAAAGTGAAAGATATATCGAAAGAAAACGAATATATTCGTCATGACTCAACTTTAAAAGATTGATTTCTAAGATGAATATGAATATGTTAAGAAAAAACATTTTTTCCGACTGATTTTTACTATTCTAGACTAAGATTTACAGTAGATTGAAAACAGAGCACGAACAATTTGGGTAACTTAAACAAGATGAAAATATTTTCAAACTATTGCGATTAGCAATATAATATGTACTACAGATTTTCATTATCGGTACACCTTTACATGTATGCATCGTGTTACATTATCAAAAACATAATATTATCATTCAGCAAAACTTTTCGCCCAATTCATTTCACAATCTTCAATTCTCTGAACGATTATTGTATTTATACTTAAAACAAAGTTCTTTTTCATTCGTCTGCATCTATTAAAACTTGAATACTTGTAAATTTTTATAATAGAACGAGCAAATCTTCAAACTCTTGAGTGAATTCGATCTACTAAGCGTATCTCTGTTACATTCATCGAAGATTTCTCATACATGTCAGTGTAGCAGTAGAATGTTTTTTTAATTAGTATTTCGGTTACTATTTCAGATTTTTAACTGAACTTCTTAAATAGACTTAAAATAAAAAGATTTATCAAAAGCTTTAATCGATACGTCAGTCGCCATTAGGCTATGATTCCACATATCTGTAGAGCTATGTGTTAATGTGATATTCCTGTTGAGCTTTTTTAAAATTTATTTCACAGTTTTCGTAAATGTGACGTCGAAACACGTATTTTATTTATGCCATAGAATTACAATAGAGAGGCTTATAGTATTTGTCGGATTGTTGTGCTTCATCTATACACCCAAATTATGATTGATTGATTGATGAATATTGCAGAAAACGTCCAGATGAAAAGATCCTGAAGTATGATTGTGTCACTGAATTTTTCTCATCTAGTAATAGCGAGTATCTAAGTCTATGGATCAAACTAAACACAGATTAGCAGCTATTTTACTCCAATTCATGAAATGTTCAATAGAAATTATAGCATGCAGAATGTATTCTTATGAATCACGAGTGAAGAACTGTTTTAGATATTTGTCGATCGATTTTTTCACCTTAATTAGAACCAACTTCATTTGATTGAACGAGTACGTAACATTTATTAGAAACAGACAGAAAATCCTCTGTTTTAGCGGCCAAACTTCATCAATAACTACTTACCCACGCATAGTGAGACACATATTAATAGCAAAATCGACACAAAAATGCTTATTTTTTAATAAATGGTCTTGAATTTTAGTTTAAAGAATTATATTTTTGATATTTACTATTGAATTAAGGTGTGACTATGCACGATCATCTAATCTTTCAGATCTATTAGTCTTCTTCTTCCAAACGTTCTAGTTAAGACAAGTTAACGCTACGCTAGAACTTAAAAGTAATTATAGCTCCCATTGATAAAAGACACAAGATCTATTGAGGTTTTGTTGATAGTTGAGCATTCGTTTTTCTCGCTGAAATAGCTGTTCATCAGAGATGAACAGATATGAAAGCAATTGGTCACAAGTAGGTGTAAAAGAAACTTTGATTTCAAATTTAACAAGTCATCAGTATTTTTTAAAATAGTATCTTTCAAAAAGAGTCAAATTTTGTGAGAGCTGTTCACATTGTTGTCAGTAGTTCTGATCAAACTTTGATAGAATCTTAAACTTAATTTTCTGTATAATTTTTATTATTAATTAACTAGATTTCATTGCGATAATCTAGTCTTAACTTGTTGATGTGCGCATGTTTTAAAGATCTTTTTCTGATTTCACTAGCCTAATAAGTATCAATCGATCCTATATTCCTTAGTAATACTAAATTAGACATGATCAAGTTTTAGAGAAATAATGACTGAAATGTTGAAAATGACCTCATTAAACTACGGTTGAGAAATAGTACGCCGGGTTGAATAAGTTTATTTCGTACAAATACTATACTGGACAGGTCGGTACTGTCTAGTCGGGGTGATCACAACCTGTATATCCTATTAAATTCTCTTACAAAGACTCAAAAAAAAATAATAATAACCGAATACACAGGTATTCTATGAAAGATTGGATCGAGAAACTAGACGTGAAAGTTGACATTTTCGTAGAAGCAAAAAGTGAACTTATCAAGAAAAAGTAGCATTTGACTGACTACTAGTCGTGAAACAAAATTTCGGCATATTGAAAACGATGCCTGTTGGTTGATGTTTTTGCATCGTTTTCATGATACAAAAGTCAACAGGTTGTCTTTCTCACGAATACTATGGCTACAGTTAAGGCAGAAAAGAAAACAGGGAGTCGAATTTGTATTGTTTCAAAAATATTTGACATATTCAATTTAATGTTAATTACTGAATCAAAATTAATTTTATATCTAAATTCAATGGTTGCCGGTCACTGTTTAACGCCTAATTCATTTATTCTGAGTCTTAGATTTGAGAAAAGTCTAATTAAAAGTTTGAAAAAAAATCATAGAATGTTCTATCTTTAAAAGTGATACAATGCTCCAACCTGAAGGTAGAATGAACGTATTAGTTTAATGTAAGTAGAAGTAAACAGTGCCTTGATTCAATAGGGAAGATTGAAAGTACAGGAGAAAAAGTTTTGATCGTGTTGCATGCGGACCTTCTTTTAGTAATATTTAAAATATCATCAAAATATGAGGAGACATATAATATTGATTGTTCATTTAAACATTCTTCTTCGCGACAGTTATTTTTCCGTATTTTGTCTCTATCCTTGAATTCGATTCACATAACTATGAAAAATACTCATATTAGTATAATGTGAGTTAATTAAGTTATCGATGATCTTTGGCCTTCTATTGATGTCTACTTGAAATATGAATAGGTCTCGCAACATTGAATATAATAAATATATAAACTTATATATTTGTAGTATTATTGCAGATAATGAGTGACGTGGCAGCAATTGAATTGTTGAAACGAGCGGTACTACTTGATGGCGAACAGAAATATTCCGAAGCATTTACTTGTTATTCTGAAGGTGTTAGTATGTTGCTGACAGTTGTTAAGGGTAAGTATGATATATATTGGTTCGTTTAAAAAACACACTCGAATCATTCGTGTATTTTATGTAGAGTTTAAGTTTACTTGCTCTATGAATACACGCATAAAAATTCAGCTATTGTCTTTGATTCAAAAATATCATTAAAGACGCTCAGTTTGTTTATTCTATCACAGATGTACGAAAAACGTTCAATATCTATAGACAATCTTATGATTGTCTGTTCGTGTTTTGAAGAAGTATTCAAGAATAGTGATTCATGACAAAGACTAGAGCTTGATGATTTGATTCCGAGTCAGGTATCACTTGTTGAAACTGATTTTTACCATAGACATGATGAATAATACTAGATAATTTTATCTGTAAAATGTCTCAATGAACAAGAAAAGAAAATTTGAGACGATTATAAAATCTGCTATTTGAAACATTATGGTTCTTAGTGATATACTTTAGTTGATCAAATTCTAGCATCATAAATTCGAACTAAAAGTTCTTTATATTAAATCTGAAGACTTCTATAATAATCAGAAGTCTATTAATGATTATAGTTCTATTATGTCAGCAAAAATATTTTTTTTTTACATACTTATCCGACCTTCTTTAGCTGGCATAGCCAACGAATTCTTTCTAGGTCATGCATAATTTGAAAGAATTGAATATGGTAATGACATCTTTGGTATTATGAATAATATTTTATTATCGCACACATTGGATCACATAAAAATGACCTTATTTTGACCATAGTACATTTATGCTTACGGTTAAGATCATGCTTCATTAATTTTATCATTATTAATGATCAATTCGATCCATTGTTGAATATTTTACAAAAACAAAACATTGTATAGTCTTAGTCTGTCTGACAAAGTTGAATAGTCGAAAAGGTATCATTGCTTTGACCTTCACTCAGTTGCATGTCAAGATAACATGTAAAAAAAAGTCAGCTAATGATAAGAAGTCGACTTGCACTGAGTTTCACTTCATTTGATAATATTCTGTTTACTCAAGCTCTGATAACTGAACACACAACTGAAGAAGGCCATGGCCTTCGATTATGAAAATTCACATCGCTTCTTCAAGGGTGGCCTTCAGTTTTGGGCTACTTGTTTTTCTAGGATTTACCTGGAAAACCAGGGATTTTGTCAAAAGTTGTTTGGCAATAAAATAGTCAATTTTAGCAATCAACCACTGTAAAACCAACTTTTTTACTAGGAAGAGAGTCATTTTAGTAACAAAACTTTGATTCTTTACCATAAGAAACAGATTTTTTAGTGCTAAAATCTGAGAACAAGTTTACAAAGACCTATGACCTTGCATTAAACCTTGTGAAAGTTTTCTGTGGGTAGCCTTTTATGATAGGGGGAGGGTTATATTCTAATAATCTATGAAACATAAAGTAATTTAAAAAACGAACTTTCATTTGTTAACACACTATTGTCACAAGAGCTGCTGATCTCAATACATAATTCAATAGCTCACCAAGTACACTAGGTATTAAATGTACCTTAATGTTATTGTTATCTATAGGAAAAAATCGAATGATGATAATAGTCCATGCTTAGATTTGAACAGAGAACGGAAAGTATCACAATTGGGATTTTGAATAGCCTATTAGAAATAACTGTTTCATTCAATTTCTCTATATCTTAAGCAAAGTATTTAGTTCAACAGACTAGGAAAAATGATAAATATTTTTAGTAAACAAACCATTGTAGAGCTATTTAGAAACTAAACTATCATTTCATAAATATCTTTTAAAAAGTTATTCAATAGATTTCTTCTTTTCAATGTTCGAACGAACTTCTTAAGGTCAAAGTTAACATTATCTTTCCTTGTTAAGATATGATAAATATAGCACATCTTTCTATATTGATAATGAACCAAAAATTAAGCTCACATATATATTAAAACAAGTTACTTTTTATTAGTACCCGATGAACACGGTTTCATCTTTGTTGATTGTTCGTATTAGGTATTAATATTTTTTCTTACCTCTTTGATCTAGTATCCTCTCGTCAATCGAATCACTTTCTATATTTATTCTCTTAGAAATTCCAACGACGGACGAACGAAAACGAGCAGCTTATCGACAGAAAATAACAGAATGCATTGATCGTGCTGAAAAAATCAAAGAATTGATTCAACAAGAAAAAGGTAACGGGTGCTATTTTCATTTTTTTTCAGAAAAAACGAAAAGAGAATAGTTTGTACGTTTTTTTTTCTTTATCTTCTTTTTTTTGTTACAACTGTCTTTTAAAATCATGCAGGCGCATGAAATTGCGATATTCAACTGATGACGTAAGAAACGTTGTCATGAGAAAAAAAAAGATAGAATTCTTAAGATAACATCATTTTTATTTATTTTATCTCAGACTAATTGAATATACCATTCAAGTAGAGATTTTGTCGCGTTAAAATCATCATTGTTTGATCTTACATGCTACTGTTCTTCTGAGAACAAAAGTAGCCAAGTTTCTTTTCTATTCTTTCATCACAATGTCGAAAATAATATTCATACTTTTGTACGTATTACACTGTACATTTACCAATGATGCACAATACATACAAACAATATTTTCACGAGATCTATGTTTACCAACATCTTTAACACTTAATTGTCAAAATAATTATATTATTGTCGTTCGAAGTGCTTTATATGGTGTTGCAAAAAATCCCAATACATGTTCCTATACAGTGGGTGATTGCATTGTTGATTCCATGAGCATTGCAACATGCTTGGGTAATCCAAATCAATGTTCGATTAATGCAATAAAACAAAAATTATCACAATGCCATGATGAATTCGGTACCTATTTTCATATTGAATATGAATGTGTTCCAATAGCACTAAATGATGCATCAAAACAATTTGATGTCTGCCAGTCTGCTGCTGAAATAACAACTGATTATGGAATTATTCGAAGTCCTAGTTATCTATCGCCATTTCAAACAACACCATTCGAATGTTTTCGCATTATACATGCATCTAATAATAGAGTAGTTCGTTTATGGTTATCTGATCTGTACATCGGTTCGGCAGGTACAGATTGTACCAAGGATCATGTTTATGTTGTTGATAGCATACAATCATATAGACATTGTGGTGTTCAGCGATATGCATATCCATATCTGTGTTCATCAACTATTATTATTCAATATTTAGCAACTACTAATTTCCCAACATATAGAGGAATGAGCATGTATTTTGAAATAGTTGATCGATCGATCAATGACGATTGTCCTAACATAACAGTAACACCAATACCAAGTACAACACCAACCATGACAACGATTGGACCCATTCTATCCACAGATACACCAATTTATGTGTCACTGGGAATTGCATCGCCAGCACGAAGTTTTCAAATTTGTGCAGGTAGATAATTCATGTTTTTTCCTCTCTTGCCTCTATTCATAGTTTATCTTTACCAAAAAAAAACTAATCATTCAGGTCAATCGCATACAATTGAATGTCCAAATGATTATCTTATTTCTGTTACGAAAAGTCTATATGGTGTTACTTCTTCGAATCAATGTGAAATATACGATGCAACCAAACATTGTGTTTTAACAACAAGTCCACCGTTGTCATGTCGTCAAACATGTGTCTATTCGTATCCAGGATTTGAAGTTATTCCATCATGTCACAATAAGATAGCTTCATATCAATACGTTGAATATCAATGTATACCAACAAAAACTACTCTAGTTTCAGCAAACAGTCCTTGCCCAAACGATGGTTCAAAAACTATGATTCAAATCGATCGTAATGGTCGATTTCGAAGTTATAATTATCCAATTTTGACTCGAATGAATTGTACGTATCGATTGAGAACGAGACATAATCATATAATGCATGTGTACGCATTAGATATCAGTTTAAATAATTACATGGCGAATTGTACATCAAATAAGATAACATTTATCGATGATAGAGATAATCAAGGTTTAGTTTTTTGTGAGCAACGAACGCGAAATTTAATTTATTCAAGTTGTTCGAATGAATTCGATTTATTGTATCAAATAACTGATCCATCGCCGATGTTTTCCTATGGCATAGAATTATATATTGAAAGTCAAGTGCGTCCATCCGATTGGTCATGTGGCGGAAGTGCTATCTTAACATCAACTAATCCAACTGTAATTCATACAATACCAACGACACCACGACCACCGTTGCTTACCAACATTTCATTTATGGGTGCACTTGATGAAGTTGAATCTGATATATGTCGGAGTATTACGTTTATTCGTACCTGTCCACAAGGATATACATTTATGATACTCGATAGTTATTACGGTGTCAAAAGTCAACTATTCAATAGATGTGGATTTGTTCAAGGCGACTGTGTACAAGAAGCAACATCAACTATAACACAATGTCAAAGCGATTCACCGAACTGTTTGCTATCTTATTTAGTTCCATATCGATTAAGTCAATGTGCAGATCAATATGCTGACTATCTTCATATAAAATATCAATGTGTACCGAGTTCTCCGATCGGATCGATATCAAGTTTAACTGTCTATAATATTTGTGATACGAATAGTTCGATTAGAAATTCTCATGGCATTGTATCAAGTCCAGGTTTTCCCGTTTATCATCAAACCAACAGTGAATGTCAACGAGAAATTATTGGCGTTACAGATAAAATATTACAAATTTGGATTAATGAAATGTCAATATCAAGTGATGTTCCACGTCATTTAAATCGTACGAAGTTTATTAACAATATGAATTTCTTTCGAAATACATTGATCTACATTTTTATTTAGATGATTCAAATAAACCAGATTTTACTATTCATAAAAATCTTCCTATCGATAATCTTGATTATATTATACAAAAACATCCAAGAGTTCGTGATACATGTGTGAAAGATTATCTAATCATAAATACGCCACGTGTATCATATATTTATTGTGGTAAACGAAAGTTAGCACTTCCCATTATATGTGCTACAAGTGTCAGAATACAATATAAGACGTCGTCACCATCGAATAGTTTAAATCAAGGTTTTAAATTTTATTTTGAATGGATTGAAAATTCTGCAGAAATATATTGTGATGGAAATCCATCAACTATTGATCCATTAGCATCAACAACACCGACACTCGAAGTATTACCTATATGGGCACAAACATTAGATGTTTCGCCTATGTTCAACAAATATCTATGTCTTGGTACAACCGATGAATTTGGTTGTCCACGTGCAAAAGATTATGTCATTTCTATTGTGAATTCAAATTATGGTGTGACAGGTACTGGACTATGTGATATTCCATCATTCTTTCATTGTCGTCAAGAAGTTGCAATTGGTTTATCATGTACACATTCATGTTATGCTGAGTATCTTATTCCGAAATCACTTACACAATGTGCAAATCAAACAGCTGATTATATTAATATTGCATATGAATGTATACCAACGAGTTTACCAAATAATGAAAATCCAATTGATATATGTGCATCAACAACAACAGATACAATCGCCATTGATCGAGGTATGATGACAAGTCCTCAATATCCCTTATTACATTCAAGACATAGTTGTTCAAAAATCATTGAAACATTACCAAATAAATTATGGATGATTTATATTGTTGATTTATATTTGGAAGCCGAAGATGATTATGGCAATTGTAATAGTGCATCATTAACAATATATGATGGAAAGGATAAAATTGTTGTTTGTGGTGCAAAGCAACCAAATCTTGCTTTAGTTAGTTGTTCAAATCTTGTTCAATTTGACTTTAAATCAAATCATTCAGGAATCGGCTATCGCGGCTTTAAAGTGTTCTTTACAACTATTGGTGTACCTGTCGGCTGGCTATGTAAACCAAACGGTTTTACAACAATGACAACATTACAAACGACAATAAATAGTTTACCTTCAACTACTTTAGTACCACCAAGTCTTCGAAGTAAATTACTTGAGCAAACATAAATAAATCTTTCTTTTATCTCATATGTGTTTCGTTTTAGTTATTGCCTATGGTGGAACAACCATCAATGATATTCGGCAATATTGTCAATTTCCATTTACTTACGACAACAATCAATATACAAATTGTATTTCTGGTCAACCACCAACTGCAAGATCCATTGAAAATCCAACTGATCCATGGTGCTCACTAACTAGTAATTTTAATACTGATCGTCAATGGGGTTTCTGTAATATAGGTGTTACAGAATCAACATTGTACGATATATGCCGAGGTCAATCACAAACGCTTCGTTGTTCAACTGGTTATGTTATTGATATCATAACTGCTGACTATGCAGCTAAACCAGATGGAAGTATAGGAAATGCATCATGTTTCTATGATCGTATAGATTGTTTTCAAAATGATGCATCAACAATACAAAATATATGTGCCGGTAAAACATCTTGTATAGTTTATCATTATCCAAAAATGTTGGCATCATGTCAAAATCGACTATCAGCTTATCTACACATGGATTATGCATGTGTACCAAATGTTGTTCCAAATATTAATACATATGACATGTGCAATAATGGTTTAAAACCACAAGGTGATCTTCGTCGTGGATTTATAATATCACCGAATTACCCGAACACTCAAAATTGTATCAATTGTTCATATGACTTAGAAATTTTAAAACCAAATCAAGATATATATCTCTATGTTGTTGACATGGATTTGAACTCTCCAAATATAATCGGACAAATTTGTACGAAAGATCGATTGATTGTTACAGCTGATAGTGGTATAACAGAATGGTGTGGACGATTATATACGAATATTTTATTAAAAACATGTCATAGAACTGTATCGTTACAACTAATTCGTTCGTTTGATGCTAGAGGACGTGGTGTTAAATTTTATTTTGAATTTCGAGAACGATCTTCAACTGAAATATGTACTGAAATCGTTACACCAAGTCCACGGCCAACATTCTCTTCCAAGCCACCCACAGGACCAACAACAACATCGTCAATACCAAATTATTTTCCGAATCCATCACCACGAATCATTAAAACTTTATGTTTTCCAGATACATCAGGTTTACTTGGCATAAATAATTTTCAATGCCCATTAAATTATATCATTGTTATTCATCGAGCATTCTATGGTACGGGTAGTCGATGTGACTACAATCCGAGTGATTGTACAAGTGAAGCTGATCATGTTTATCGAACATGTTCAGGTCGACGATCATGCTCTATATCATTTCTAAATATAGTTAACTTACCAGAATGTAATAACACAATAGCCAAGTATCTTTCTGTTATGTATCAATGTTTGCCAACATTAGCAATAATTTCAAGTGTTAATAATTTATGTACGATTCCAACACATCAACTACTAGGAGACAATGGTATATTACAGAGTGCATCTTATCCATCTTATACACGAACACAATGTACAAACGTAACATTACGTCTAGACGAAAGTTCTAATCGTGTTGTATATATGTATATATACGATTTTTCTATCGGTTCACCAGATAGTGAAACAGGTCAATGTACGAATGATTATCTTTTATTATCATATGAATGTAATAATCAATTATATAGTCAATATTTATGTGGTACACGTCAAACTGAACTCTTATTTGATACATGTTCATCGACAGATAGAATATTCGTTTCATACAATTTAACACAATCTAATGTTCAATCTCAACGAGGTTTTGCACTGCTCTATCATCTACAACCAAAATCGGCACCTATTACATTGCCGTCAACACGAATATCGACAAAAACAACAGCAACAACAACAGTATCCTCATCGTTGGATCCTGGTCCCACAAGTACGATGATATCACAAGTAAATGTATGTGTTCAACAATCGGTTCAATTAAGATGTAATGCAACTTATGTTCTTGTTTTACATAAAATTGATCTTGCTACAAGTCGAACAGGTAGTTGTAATTATTCGATGGATGACTGTTTCGAAGAACGCACTTATTTGCATGGTACTTGTGGTGGAAAATCATCCTGCTACATATTTTTTTCAGCGATTCCACTACAGAAATGTAATAATTCTAAATCAAATTACATCTATGCTGAGTATCAATGTATTCCAACTCGACCAAAGTTAAATGTTAGTATATGTCAATCAAAGAATTCAGTAGAAAGAATTGAAGGTGGTGCTATGGTTTCATCATTTGGCTATACATCGGAAACTAGACAATGTCAAGTTGCTTTACAATCAGCAACATTAATGGGAAATCCTACTCATAGAGCACTTTCGATATATATTGTCATGCTTAATTTACCCATCGGATATTCTCGTGAACAAAGTTCACAATGTAATGATGATGACCCATATATTGAAATTGAAGATTCACAAGTTGGTATAACACGGGTCTGTGGTAATAGTCACACACGTAAATTATATGAAACTTGTTCGAATACGATTCAAATACGTTATAAAAATTTCGATAGAGCAACTGATACTATTCAATACAAAGGTTTTCAATTCTATGTCGAATCCATTGAAAAACCAGTATGTTCAAATTTAGTGACAGCCATACCACCTAAACCACAAGAACCATTTGTTATCAAACAAGAAACTCTTTGTGTATTATCGAATGGTCATGAACGTACTAGTTTTTCATGTACACCTGATCATGGTCTTGTTTTTCTACAATCATATGAATTTGTTACACATGATCCGCAAACATGTGATCTTACTCAGCAGACATGTCATTATTTAAGTGAACAACCGCAAGCTTTCTGTGCTGGTCAACAATCTTGCTCATATATACATTCCATGCCATTGAGTTTACCATTAAATATTTGTCAGGGTCAACAAGGCGATTCAATTCAATTCTTTTATCAATGCATACCAATGAAACCAACCGTGCCTTACATAACAGCAACTTTTTGTTCCGATGCAGAAATAACATTCGATCGAGGATTTATTGAAACTCCCAATTATCCGAATTCCTATCGAAATGGTCGACAACAATGTTCATTACGTATTTTATTATCAAATACTCCCGTCGGTCGACAACTTTCGATATTTCTTTATGTTATCAATTTATCCATACGAGACACGTCAACGATAGGTTCCACATCTGCTATTGAATGTTACGATTCAATAACGTATCGTGATAAAACACAAACAAGAACTCTATGCGGAAATATTGATCAACCTATTCTGGAATATTATACCAATGAAGATGAACTTGAATTAACAATGAATATGACAGAATCCTTACCATCGAATGTATCTAGTAGTTGGCGTGGTGCAAGATTTTTTTTTCTGATTGGAAATCAATCACTTCCAACTCCACCACAACAATCTCAAACAACAACTACAACACAAAAAACATTAACAACAGGAAAAGCTATTGAAACTAATTCAAACCGACGTCATCGTCATGGTCCCATGATTGCCAGCATTGTTAGTGGTGTTATGGTTCTAGTACTATGTATAATGGGTGTAATAATTTATCGTCGTCGCTTTCGTTCGACTACAATCATAGAATCAAAAATAGAATATAAACGAGATCAAGATGTAATCTATCGTGATATTACTCCTGCTCGTAGTGAAAATCGTAGTAGTATTCCACTTGATGCATTCAAAGCTCCAGCTCCATTAATATTTACTAATCCGTACTATAAATCGAAAAATATAGAATATGAAGTCGAAACATGATTTTGTTTTCTATTTTAATTGCAGTTCTTTTTTCTTTTTGTTTGAACATTCGTTAATAAAATATATATGACTTTCATACTATTTCATTGTTATCGTTCTTATTTTTAGTTAAAACTTATCATGAACAAATTCAGATAAAAGATGGTTCATTAGGCAATAGTTATGAAAAAATATTTCATCGATTCTTAGATGAAACTGTTACACAAATATCTGTACAAGATCCGTACATACGAGCTTTTCATCAAGTCTCTATAATTCTTTTTTTTTCTATCGTATCATTCTTTATCTAATCAAGTCTTATTTAGATCAATAATTTCTTACGCTTTTGTGAAGTTGTCATTAAATCACCAGCAAAACTTCAACGAATCGATTTGATTACCAGTTTCGAAACGGTAAATTGAACAAGATATTTTCCTACGCGTTTGTTTTTCTCATTTTGATAATCTATGATTAGAATGAACAAGCAAAACAGACACAAATCGAACAATTAAATCAATTTAAAGAACATCTTACAAGGAAACATTCCATTGAGCTTACAATACAATATTTAACTGGACTGCATGATCGAGAGATCAAGTGAGAAAATAAAACGTTATTGACTACAGTCAAATTTGTCTCGATGAATATTTCCATATGTTAGACACAACATAGTCGAAGTAAAAGATTCTCTCTTAGTCGGCGGTTCTCAAATATAGGATTTTCCTTATTTAAAATAATGAACACTACAACTCGTTAGAATTGAATTCGAAAGGTTTCTACTCGAGCTGCTTATTGTTTTATCAATGAATATGATGTACATAGTCACGAACTAGAAATAATTGAACAATAGGTAGTGTAGATGTCTTCAAGGTGAGAATCGATTGTTTAAATAGATAATTTCATTAGTCGTGTCCAAGTTATATGTATTCATGGAATGGTTGGTAAGTACCAGGAATACATTTCAATCAACAGAATTCACGTACCCAAAGAATTCAATGAAATAAAATCGTCTATAAACATTTCGGATCCGATGAAATACAGTAGAGTGCTCTGCTGATGTATTCCATGAGCAGTAACAATCGCAGAAATATGAACTAAAAAATTCTTGCAGATAGGAAGTTATATTGTAATTAGGAAGAAGAAATGAATGAAACGTAAAATCTTGAAATAAAAGATAACAACATTGATAACTTGTAAGAAAACAGATCATTGATGTCTGGAGACAAATAAGAATTGTTCTTCTTCTGTTTCGGTAAATGTATTGTCACTCTGAATTTGACATTTATTCAAAGGTTCAATAACGGATGGATCATAAAAATTGGTCGAGGATTGGATTTTTATAAACCACCAGAATGTAAGCTATTAACAAACAAAATTTTCTCTTGCATTTATGTTTTCTATTGAAAGCTAAATTAACGATTGGCTATTATGATCTTGATCTTCGTCCCTGTCATCAAACAACTATTGATATATTTCATGCTGATCGAGTTCAAACATCATCGGGAATAAAAAAATGAATACCTTTGTATAATTTATTGTGTATGCTTGTTGTTTTTTTTGTTGGCGATATAATTGACATTGTAATATTTTTATTAAAAATGTAAATCAAGTATCAGAGATAATTTTTTTCTCTTTTTTCTTTCATTAAAAATGCAAAATCTAAAATGCCCTTTAATATTTTTAAATACTTTAGATGGAAAACGTAAGAATAGGCTTTATTGGTGGTGGCCGTATTGTGCAAGCGTTACTTGATGGACTTCAGGAAGCAGATTATTTGGCTAACATGAATATTCTAATTAGTTGTCCGTCGGCAACCAATCATCAATCATCATTAGCACGTTTTCATAATAGAATTCAAACTACAACATCAAATCTACACTTATGTAATCATTCTGATGTTGTATTTTTTGCTGTAAAAGCAAAAATGATCAAATCTCTTTGTCAAGAACTTGACGAAACTCTCGACAGAAATCGTTTGAAAGAGATTTTATTTGTATCGATCATTCCAGGTTTAACTATCTCAACAATATCTAAATGGCTTCGTCTAGATAGAAATGTTATTCGCATTATGTATAATGTTAATGTGGCCAAACGTAATGGTTCATATGCACTCTCATCGCTGATCAATAATAAAAATAATCATCAATTTGAAGCATATGTTAAGTTAATTTTCGATAAAGTAGCATACTATGCCGGGAATGTAACTGAATCAGAACTAGATATAATGTGTGCTCTGATTGGTAGTGGTCCAGCATTTTTTTGTACTGCCGTCGAAGGTTTAGCTGACGGTGCAGTTAAAGCTGGTCTCTCTCGTCCATTAGCAAATACATTAGCAGCACGAACCATGCTCGGCTGTGCAGATATATTAATAACATCATCGAAACATCCAGCTGAACTTAAAAATGATATAGCAACACCAGCTGGTACAACAATTTATGGATTACATGAACTTGAAAATAAAGGTGTACGCGGTGCATACATGGATGCATTGATGTCAGCATTTAATCGTGCACAAACAATGGCCGAACAGTTAGCCAAAGAAACAGAATAACACAATATAATTACTTTATAATTATTGTTACTGTCTCCGTTTCGATTTCATTCGATGATTTTTTCACTTCTGTGTCTTCACAAGTCAGTTGAAAATGTGCATCAAGTTAAAAGCAAATATCAACTTTGTACTTCTCTTTGGATTTAACTTATTTGCAGAGTTGCATATCGAATAGAACTAAGATCATAATGCAACTAAAGTTCGAATAGCCTGTTAATGATCATCGTTAAGATACATAGACCGAATGTATAAAGAAGAAACAACAGAATTACTTAAAATTCATAAATGACAACAATCATGCATTTGCATTCGGTCGATGCAAGTCAATTCATTCATGAAACTTTTATGTATTTTTCTTTACTGTTCAAGTACTTTGTTTCTTTATTATAAAACAAATGATGAATGAATGAGTAGTGAAAAAAGTTAAAGACCTATTTGAGAAAGTACTCTTCAGTGAGAATATTATCGAATGTAACCAAATCAGGAGTATAGACAATTGTCTTGATCTGTTTTCTTTTAGATAATGTTAACTCATATTCGAAGTATCATCATTTGTCAACAGACGAATATCTATCGTCTGAATTCGTTTATTCGTTTCAGTAGTTCATTACAACAAAAACATAAAGATGATTCAATCAAGGCAAAGGACTTCTTTCTTGATCCAAATTTAATTCAAGCATATGAAAAAATCAAGAAAGGTGATTTTATACCACCAGTAATATTAGAAACAAATTCATTCAAACCTCATCAAACTATTTCATCGACTCCAACGGATTCGAATAATTTACAATCGAAACAAGAACATCTTCGTCAAAATATTTATGGTAAACTTGTGTATGTTGGCAAATTAGATAAACCATTTCGAGCAGCTAAATCACTTTCATTAGCATCGAGTATCGGTGGTGCTATTTGTTATCCTGTAATGTTACCGAAAATTCTTCAAGAAGCATCTCTATTTATGGCTATTGGTTATACAATTATATCGGCAACATTTGTTCTTTTAACACCATCTCTTATACAAATGATCTGTAAACGATATTTAACATCATTATATTATCATGAACAAACAGGAGAATTTACTGGTTACTATAAAAATTTCTTTATGATGGAAAGACAAATCAAATTTTTCGCCGACAATGTTGAAGTACCACCATTAACGGGAATGTTTACATCCGTGTTAATTAATAAGAAACCATACTTTATTAATAATGATGATTTTTATGATCAAAAAATATTAATTAAAATGTTAGGTTATGATAAAGAATTTGATTTTAGTAAATACACCAAAGATATACAAAAAGATGATGACGACGATGATGACGATGATGTTACTGTTAATAATAATAATAATAATAATAACGACAACAGGACAAAATGAACATAAAAACAAAAGCGAATCTTTAGTTTTTCAATCAGAATAAATAAAAATTCGATTGATGTTTCTTTTAAAACTATAATCAATCACGCAAAAAAGTCAACATTGTCACAAATTAGAAGTTCTATAAATATATACTTTCAATTGTTTCTACATTGACATATTCGATAAAAATCTACTTGTTTTTGAACAAACTTTTTCGTTTTTATTTTGCTTCAAAACAGATGAATTATACACTAGGTTGTAAATATGTACGACAAAAGTACATTTCTCTTTTTCAAAAAGTAAAGTTTTGCTCGAAATATTGTTTTCATTTTAGTTTTCAACGCATCTTATCTCTGTAGAATTGTTTATCTATGATAGTAAATCGTACTGATATTTCTAGCAAAACATATGACTTGATTTCAAGTTTGAAAAGTAAAACAAGATCTTGTTGTAAAGAATCTCTACAAAATGTAACATCATGATTTCAATTTTATGAAATTCAACATGTGATAATTAGT
This sequence comes from Rotaria macrura, assembly GCA_900239685.1. Taxonomy (NCBI): domain Eukaryota; kingdom Metazoa; phylum Rotifera; class Eurotatoria; order Philodinida; family Philodinidae; genus Rotaria; species Rotaria macrura. Next base: position 15,157 of record OENT01001736.1, on the reverse strand, counting down.
CTTAACAAAACTAAAGTTCGAAACATTCACATGGTGGTAGACAAGGATAAGTCGTAGGAAAATTAAGTAGAGTGACGCTTCGAATAATATTTATTTTCTAAACAACATCGAACAAGTTGCATGGAAATTCTCTCATGAAAATCGAAGAAATATCATTATAGACTTACACGGAAATGGAAAAACAATCTATTCAAGCCTATAAAAGTTGAAAGAAACCATTTATGATGATTGCTCTATCACTGATTACACATATGATCAGCTTTACTGAATTAAATTTTATAGTAATTAAAATTTTTCAAGCCTACTCTCAACTATAGATACTTCAAACTAATTGAAATTTTTCTAGTCAATGTTGTGGAAAAAGAAATTTATAATTTACTCAATATTGAAAGTAGATTGTCATTTGTTTCAACGATCTATCAAGCATTAATTCGTACATAGTTTATTTTCTTTTCAACGTTCAGATGAAAAAGAGGTGAAAATTTCTTTTTAAATTAATTACGATGAAATATTGTGTTGAACATGAGAATTCGAATACATGATAAAAATATTGCTCGAGATCAATTCCTTATCGATTATCAACACGACAATAGTATAGATTTATTTCTTTTCTTCTTCTTCTTCTTCTTCTTTTATTGCATGCATCGTTATAAAGAAGTCATTGTAAAAAAAAAACGTAAGAAAGCATGTTGATTACTAATGTATTTGATACTAGCAATTAAATTGGCCGTTTCGTGATCGAGAATAAATGAGTTTTTGTTTCTTTTTTTTTTTGTCGATTAATATACTTTGAGCTTACAATATCATCTCTAGTGTATTAAATGAACATACAATGAAAGCTATTCTAAACTAAAATTATATACATTCATTGATATTACATCACTGTGACCTTATTCTTAAGAAAGTAGATAGGAAAAAGAAAGGTTTTTCTACTAAACCAATGACAAAGTACAAAATATTCTTTTTCTTTGAATATTTTCTAATCAACTGAAAATCATACAAAACAAATCGATTCAATAGACACAATTTTAAGACAACTGATTCTCTCTTAAAAGAATATTAAAAAAAAAACTTCAATTTTTCTTTTACTATCAAAAAAAAATACAAAAGATGATGTTATCAAAAATTGTTTATTTGCCTCATTCAAACTGAATGAATTTGTCAAGTGTTCTCAATCATGCAGTTTTAACCAAGAAGAGTTCTTTTTAAGAATACAATCAACTAAATGTATATTATTCTTGCAACGACTTCTACAATCTGAAATACTTTCTATTTCCAGGATGTTTTTAATCAGTGAAGTGTGTATGTTTTTCTAAAAATTTAAACTACAAGGTAGATTTTTCAAAAAAGAAACAACTCAATTTCAGTTTTAATATGATATCGTTGTAAGAATTCAATTACAACTGTACGTAAAAAATCCAACGAGTTTCATAGATGTGATCAAATAATCAATAAAAAGATTTTTAAGTAACCAAAATCAATACATGTAACATTGTCGGATTCGAGGTCTATTGAATGATATTATTGATATTTCATGAATGAGTAAATAGATTTTAAAATTCTTTACGATCAATATAGTTATTTGTCAAATAAACTTGTGTTACATTCGATGGCGAACAAAAGAAAAAAAGAATTTCTTGGTGAAATTACAATAAAAATATATTAAACCTCGGTCAAGAAATAGATACACTATGAAAAAATTTCTTCTCTCAACTTGAATTCACTGACACAAACAAGAAAGAAAAACTATAAAAATGTCAATCAAAACCAGAGGAAAAGACTTTTTCCTACATACGTCAATTGTTGTTCAATAAATCTTGATAATTACAGTTGCTCATTTCGCCAGTTCAATACAGGTTTTGACGACAACGAACAAATAGAATATCCATGTCCGAATTATCAACAAAACCTGCACTTATAGCTTCCGATTAAATAAAATTTCATCGAGTCAGTCATTCAATCACTTAACCTTTTAAACAGTACGTCAGCTTGCATCGGCAGACAGTTTGTTCAGTTGTCATTTGATGAGTAGTTGCACTTGCACTATTCAGCTGTTGGATTTCTTTCTTCTTCTTTTTTTTAACAGAATATTCTTGATGTGGTCGACGATGATGACTAAAGCAAGTTATTACTTTTTTCTTTGTTTCATTTTTAAATACAAATGGCCGACATTCTACATTACATCACAAGGGAATGAAATGAAGAGAAAAAGAAAAGAGTAAAGAGTAAAGAAGAAAGAGACAGAGAGAGAGAGAGAGAGAGGGAGGGAAAGGAAAAAGAAGAAAAGGAAAACTCATGTTTAGGACACTTAATATTTGATTTTCTTACTTATATATATTTTTTCTATTTTATTTCTTTTTAATGTTGATTTGTTTTTCTCATGTTGTCAATGATCAATAAAATAGAGGTATCAAAAATAAAACCAAAAGTCGTCTTACCAATTAAAGCTAACACGTTGTTCTTCTAAGCAACGTGTTGTGGAGGTAAAAAACCATAAAACTTTTGTGTATGTCGACATACAACATGTGTAATAGCCGGCACAAGTCTAATTTCTCTAGGGCTGTTCTCTGCATGCGTGCATGACTGTGTGAGTATGTATGTATATGTGCTACAGTAACGCTTCGAGTTGCAAGTAGCAAGGTGATAGGTAGTCTAATAGAATAGAGTGAAAGCGGGTCTTTGGGGAATCGTCGTCGTTGTCGCTCGTCTCGAATACAAAAATGAGTTTCCGTTTCTTCTTCCTTTTTCTTCTCTTTCTCTCGTCGTCTTACATATTTTACTTATCGCGTCTTTTTACTGAAGTTTTAACACTTTAAGATAGCAATAACACAAAAAAAAGAGAGAAAGAAAATTTCTGCTATGTCAACTTGCCACTTTTTCTTACGCTTGATTTGTGTAATGGTTGAATGAAATGAAATGAAATCTTTTTGTCTGTCGTTATTAACATGCACACCTTCCATTGACATATCTCTCTCTTCCATATATATATATATATATACATCAGTAGATGATTAGATCAAACTTTGAATGAAGTTGATAAAGAATAAACTTTAATTTCTTTTTCTTTTTGTCTTCTTTAACCGAACACTGAATAAATATAATTGATTCTGTTGAATAGATTCATTGTGCTATCATTGTAATGATAATAGTGAAGATGTTGACACTTGACAAACATAGTTGACAATGTACATTGACATAATGATGGCATGTTGTCGTATCTTTTATCGAGAATATGCTGAATGTATATTTGCTGTTTGAAAAAAATGAAATTTTCGTCAGACAATATTTACTAGGGATTGAGATTTGTCAAGAATAGAAGAATGAGAACGAGTAGGAAGACGATGATGACGAAAAAAAACCGAACATCCTTTAGTTGGTTTTGGTTCTTTTTTCTTATTATCATTGAAGTACGTATATACAGATTGAATCAATAGTATAACAAGAGCATATTGACACAATGACTTATTTCATTTCATTTAATCGAATGTAGATAATCTTTGTTTTATTGATTTTCTGTTACATCTTCATTAGAACAAATGCTTTCGACACGAAAAATAAACGAACAAATCAAGTTTTACATGAGAACAATCTATACAAAGAAGTAATACAAATAATAATGAATGAGTTCTTATTTATCTTTTCTTCTTTTTGCTATTCGATGGGGGTGGTGAAGGAGCCGATCGTTTTTTAGATTTAATTGGCGAAGATTTTTTTGAAACTCCACCTTTTTTCTTGCTTCGATCACCATCATCTATATCGTACTCTTGTTTTTCGGCATCAGCTAAAGTAAAACAAAACGCAATGATGAATAAAATCATTTCAATTTAAAAATGAAATAAACCTCGTCGTGCTTCTTCTTCCAGTTCACTCCAACTTTTGCCCGACTCTTCATCTGACCCTAAATTATCTGAAGCATCTAAATAACAAAACATATCATATTCAACATCGTACGCAGAACCGTAAAACAAAATAAAAGACTTTGCTTATACCTGAATCACTATCTTCTTCGTCAAAATCTTCATCATCTTCGTCTTCTTCACCAGAATATTCACTATCTGATCCTGAGTAAATGATAATAGGTAATAAAATCGAGTTTCATAAAAAAC
>OENT01001735.1:0-35714 GCA_900239685.1 Rotaria macrura | reverse complement strand
TGAAAGAAACTAACATGAGCTAGAAATGTAGCAAACATTGTTTGAGACATTTCATCGAGTAGTTAGTATTGACTGGAGGAGATGAATGAGCTAATGACAGTGGAGAATTCATTTACTGAAAGTCATGGTTGTACCGAAGCGTTCGAACTTAATGTTCATATTGTAGATGATTCGTTATTTAGTTTAAGAAATTAGGCTTTTTTTAAAAGTATCTGAAGTCACATATGTAACTTTGTCGAAAGCTGACAGGTTAGATTTTGAGCCTTGTTTTATATTTGTTTAGATAGATGATGTTTGATGGTCTATCTTTTCTCAGTTTTTTTGAAACATAATCAGAGGAAAACCGTGGAATATAATGTATCGGAAAGTATATAACCTGTGACAAATAATGCTGTAACTTAAATTGCATAAAACCATGAGATTCGTATTGTGACTATGGCTTCGGTTTTGGTGATCGTTTAAATGTTAGTCATTTTAGTTGTCGATGAAAATATGTACGGCAGTTCGAATTAATGGAAAAAGTAGGATTAGTTAAAGATTTTCCTTTGCTTTTAGTGTGAAATTATATGCGAAATTGATTCTGTTAATCAGTATACCTGAAGAGTTTAAAAAATCTCTTAAAATTTACTCATGCGCAATGCATTTTTCTGTACGTGTCGTAATTCAGTTAATGAAAGATGAAAAGTGAATCTTGAACGCTGAATCTATTCATAACTAATGGTAATGCTAGAATTAAAGAAGAATCATAGTGTGAGCTTCATAAGTCAACAACATCAGGAACCAGAGAATTGTGATTTTCAACAAGCGAAAGAGGATACTTTCGAATGTCATTTTGTTGGATGTTGTACTTAAGAATCAGAAAACAATTTTGAAACTCATAATCTTCGAAAAACATGAAAAAATAATATAAAAAATCATGTTCAATTCAAAACACCTCTCTTAAGAAATCAGAAAATTTGGTAAGAATCGAACGATTTTTATATAAAACTTGAATAAATAGATACGTGATTTTGTTTGCTCATGGTTGAGATGCATAAAAATAATGCCTTGAATGTTTTCTTTAGCTATAGATCTCGAGTTTCTCTATCAGAAGTTCATTTTAAAAAAAAACTATCAAAATGAAACGCCATTAGCATGCTTGGTTTGAATATTTTGCGAAGATAGATGGTTTTTAAACGGTTTAGTCGCATATAGCTACCTCTGATTCGTCTCGTTATTAAAAATACTTTATGACAGAATGTTTGTGTAGTCCATGAGGATGGTGTTGGTTGGAATTTACTAAACCATATGCATCAACAGCCAGATCGTTCCAGCGTCTAAGTATTCATAATATGCAATACTTTTCAGAATCAATTTTATATCAATACAATTAACTTTCTATTTGACTATTGGCCAATGCAGATTAAAAAACCAAAGAAGAGCTGCTACTTGAATGTTGCTTGTCAATCTATTCAAATCTAATTTCTTTTATCTATGTATATCATACGAGTGTATTGAAAATATATGCCTTAGCTATATATGTCACTTTCGAAATTATGAGTTGTTATTGAAGATTTAGACAACACAAGTTTACAGTATTAATATAGCATAGAAACAAATTTTAAAGCAATCGGCTATAGGAGATTTTGTGTCTGCAGGAAATCGTTAAACGTACTCTGACGTGATTAGTCAACAGTAGCCTATTATATATTATGCATAGATAGCCAGTTTTATTTAAATATTGTTTATATACAGTATATAGTTTAAGTAACTCAAAAAAAGTATGTTCCTGCAAAATCAAACTCGAAATCAATGAAATTCCTTTCCAGAACTGCTTAACCGCAGTGCTCAAGAAGCAGTTGCCTGTGTTTCTGCTCGTGGTAATCCTTGTTTATATTACTGTTTTGATTATGAATAATCGATTTCTTGTTTGTAATTACTTTTAAGGTTTGACGCCAGTTCTTGTTAAACCTAATCAACCAATGACAATGGACTATCGTATTGATCGTGCTCGCATTGTAACGGATCCAACAGGACGTGTATTGATTCAAGTAACTACGATTGATTAAATCAGAAAATGTTAGAATTTTATAAATCTGCATGTTTTCTATTAATTTCAATTAAATCTTGCTTGACACCATGTATTTTTCATTTTGCGCTTTTTGTTAAAAGATTTTCTTGAAGATATTTCTCGAGTGCATTTGATTGATGATGGCATTATACATGTGACTAAAGGAAAGTACTTCTTTATCGTATCCATACTAGTTCATCGACGGTTTCTGCTTATTTCTTTTACATTATAATCAAAGATACTAAAGAATAATCTCCGTTTTGTCATATTTTCAATGTCTTAACATTTAGTAATCAATATTTCAAGATAATTACTACGTGAAGGGTTAGATTATGAGATGAGAAGCACGTTTTCTGTTGTTATATCAAGAATGATTTGGTTTATCGTTGCTTGATAATCCAACATTGAGATACTATTATCCTTATTGTGTTCTAATCAGTATGCAATTTTAAACTATCCTAGATGAGAATTCAAATTTCATTGGCTCACTCACTATACACAATGTGTTAGTACAATGTAGTGCATATCATGAAATACTTTTTCAAAAAGAGAAAAATAACATTTATAACAATTGCAAAATATAAGTGAATTTGCCAGCAGCCAGTCATTGATCAGGATGCATCATCGATTGTTTTTATGTACTCAATACTTTGCCATGCAGTAAACGATGCATAAGCCTCACGTGATTTATAACTGTTTAGTCATTTCATGGTCATTGCATTGATACTTGACTATGCACATTAATCAAGAAAAGATCATGTTTACGACAACTAATACACATCAACGACGATCATTTTGCGGCACTTCTAGACCGAAATATGTCAAAAAGCTGCTGCTAATGTCGCTACAGAGCGCAATAGTATTTCTATTAAAAAAGTCTATCAGTCCTATGATTTATTATTTTCTGTACAACATTGTGTTAGGCTTGAGATTTGTCATTTTTGAACTTAAAGATTCCATCACTAGGGCTTTGCATTTAGATCGTGTTCGTATGATCATTGATTTGATGCGCTTGGTCCTTATTCAAGCACCTATTCTTGGTTAGGTGAAACGACATCAGCTGTATTTATTATATTTTGTTTTTGCTTCACTATTCATAAACTCAGTTTTAGTAATCGAAATTAGAGAATCTGCAAGGTAGACTATATTGTTTTTCGATAAGTACCATGATGAATTCTGTATTTTATCCTTCTTTGATAAAAAAAAAATCTTGAAAGTCAAGAATCGACCATACAAAAGATGATTAAAATAGATATACATGTATTTCAACACAATTGTTATGTAAATTTGTTGATATATGATGAATGTCGTCAATAGACTGTGACGTATTGAATCATATTCGGTTCCTCAATCAATTTTTATTTTGTAAATACATGTAAGAAGAAAGATTAGGATTAGTGCCTATAGAGTCATAAATTCATTCATTTCGTTGTTGAATTCGAACCATAAATTGTATTTGTTACATTATTGATCATTTAAGAATATTTCAGGTCGTTCATATCAGTTGTAAAGATTCATATTAAACATCGGGTACTGAACCGACGTTCTTCTGTTTGATTTCGTTGTCGTTACTTATCATAAGATACGATATCGATAGGCTCAGGAAAACCAAGAAATTTCTCTTGGTTATGTTTTGCTCTAAAAGACAATAGTCATCTCCGTAAAATATTTCATGATTGAAGAAAGACAGAAAAAACAGATTACGTTGAATCTAACGTTTTAAAATTTATTGGGCAGCTGCTAGAGTACGAGATAATAAACTATTAAAAAGATTCAGACAGTTTTCAGTAGGTAAATAATTATTTCTAGAATGAATATTGTCTTGTTTGTTGTTGAAAAGTTATTGAATCAGGAATCAAACAAAATTTTCATCAGTAAGAAAAGGTTTTTACAAATATAGAATTCTTAGAGAGATTTCTTTTATTCAAAAACGTGTTACCCATTCCAGATCTTATAAACATATTTTATTGTATATCCCTTTATGTGTCGAAAGAGAATTATTCCACTCCTTTTTTCTAGATGTTTCGATTATGTGAGAGCTACAGAAGACTTTTCCAGTCGTCCTAGTATCACCTCTAACAGAATGATCATCCGATTATTCCAACTAATCTACATAGAAGAAAATTGATGTATACTTACGATACCTTCAACAATTCAGTAGGAAATCGATTGATCTTATTTTGATGTAGTTATTTTATCAGTAATTACTCTACAAAATAAATCAACGATGCATTAAATTCTTCAAGCGTTAATATTTCAGTATTAGAAATTCAACTGATAATGTGTCGAAGCTAATTACAACTCAATGCAACTATTTAGAACAAATGTCATGATTGTTTACAATTAATCTTGAATGTTTGATTTTATACTTGTAAAAAACTTTAGAATTTCATTGATTGCCTATCGTAAACTAAGAAATTAAAAAAACGATAAATTACACAGAATAGAAAATCTTAATGCCTGCATCCACGAACACTATTTTTCCCAAGTTCATATAGTTCTGCTTGTCATGCAATGTAAAACTGCCTCCATAGTAAGTTATGAAATTTGATGTGACTTCAATGTACTCATGATCATCAGTTGCACATTTTCTCATGAAAAATTGAGTCGAAATTTGTTTTTATTTTGTCTTATCACGAGAACAACAATATATGTATTACGAATATAAGTATACAGATTAGATTATCGAAAATACAACGTGAAAATATTCGAATATGTTCGTCTATATTATTATTTTCTTAGCATGTTTCATTGGATCTTCGTTGAACATACCGATTTACATCGATGATCAAGATAAAGTCGACTATGAACTACTTGGTAAATTTCAGCCTTGATTGATCTATGATACATCTAGTCTATGTTTAAGGTGGTGGATTCGAAGGTGATATGATTCTACCAGATGAATTCGATGCAACAAGTGTCTCCAATGGAAAAGGTGTAGCAATGTATGGACCTCGTAGTTGGCCAAACAATGTCGTTCCATATGATATTTCTTTAATCACAAGTAAAATCCGTAATGGAGAATTTCGTTAGGTAAAATTTGCACATCAATATATAGACGCTGGGCAACGCACTATGATTGAAGATGCTATGAAACAGTTGATGGATGTTACAAGCATACCGATTGAAGGATCAACAGCACATCAACAATGTATTACTTTTCGACCGAAAACATCGAGTGATCAAGTCTTTGTCAAAATTCAATATGGAACCGGTTGTAGTGCAACAGTTAAATAACATTCAAATCGATAGTTTGAGCCATATAATTTAATATTTTTGTTGCTTTAGGTCGGTTACTCTACAGGGGAAAAGCGATTGACATTAGCCAATCCTGGTTGTTTTCGTTCTGGTACTATTCAACATGAACTTATACATGTTCTTGGTTAGTGGAATATGGATTTTTTTGAGTAACTTTTAAAAAATATCGATGTCACATATAATCACTCTGATGATGTTTGTCTACATTTATATGGTAATATTGATACGTTTGGTTTTCTATTTGTAAACACAATAGGGTTCCGTCATGAACAGTCGCGTCCCGATCGTGATTCATATATTAATGTTAACTATGCCAATATTCAACCAGGCAAAGTAAGCTTTCAATAAACAAACAGAAATAAACGATAACTCAATCGCATACTTATAGGAACATAATTTTAACAAATATGAATGGGGAGTTACCGTTTTCGATCAAAATTTTCCTTATGACTTAGGCAGTATAATGCATTATGGTGCCACTAGTTTTAGTTTAAATGGTCAGCCAACGATTACTCCAAAAGAAGCAGGTGCAAAAATTGGCCAAAGAGAAAAATTGAGTCAAACAGACATCGATGAAATTCGTGCTTTTTATGGTTGTTCAAACTAAGAAACATTATTTTTAGCAAACGAATCTCTAAAATCTGCTATGGACCATCCTATTCTAATTTTAATAAAGAATTGAACATCGTATTTTTCTATAAAACCATTGATCAAAACGACAAATGACTCAAGATTGATAAGATGATTTCATTGTGATGAAAAAGATACCGATAAAGCATCTTCTGTACTAGATCTTTCATCATCAGTAATAAATTAATCCGATTCCTATTAGAAAGATCTGAACAACATCTACAGCATGACTACAATGTAAATGAAATTCAAGAAAGCTCCCATGATAATTTCTTTCAATAGGATTTCTCGTAGCACTTATTCTAATTTCATCACTACTTTATAATTCGAATTCTTTTTCTTTTCTTTTATTTTTGATAAAATTCACTTGGAACTTATTTAAATAAATATTCATTTTCAAAATTTTATTTTCCTTGTGTTTTATAACTTTGAGATAATCATTAACATAAAATACATTTTGATTCTAATTCAAATATGTAAATTATCGCTTTGTTTTGGTTTCTTTATTTTTTTTTGTCATATGATGTAGGGTTGAATAAAAAGTAACATATTTTTATCATTCATAAACCAAACAAATGACCTGAACATTACATAGATATTTTCTTGTTATTTTTTATCCACATTAATCATAGATTTCGAAACAAAATAATAACATACATAGATAAATAACTTTCATCAATCATTATGAACTAAATTAATGAGTGCTTTGAATGATGCCCAATTTATAATTAAGAGATCAGCATAAATCGAATTTCTAGAAATTTGATTATTCAAGTCTATCAAAAAACTTAAATTTATTCATGAATAAATGAAGAGCACGAATCTATTGACTATGAAAAAAAGTTAGAATTAAGGTTTTCATCGTATCTTGACTAGGAAGGATCATAGAACACAAATGTATATCATAAAGAATGTTTAACGTCATGGATTGATTGACAAGTAATACAATTATGTATTTAGGCACCCTCCTACGTGTTATTACTAGTTATAGAGGGTGTTACAATGAAAAGCGATATAACTGTTTTTCCTAATGAATACCAATCGATGATCACAAACCAAGAATTTTCATTCCTACTGTTCTGACAGCAGTGACTATAGTTATTGAATTATTTCCTATGAATTCTTTGTAAATTATACTATAAGAAGCAATATTGAATATCATAATAGAATACCAGTCATCTTACTATTTAATTCATTATAATATTAGACTTTGAATTCTTTGTGACCAAATCTTATTAAATATTTAAAACGATATATATTTTTTAATATGATGTATGATTTACCATCAAAATTTTATCGTTGGATTTTCGACTAGATAGTGTCCAAAAACTTGAATGCAAAAGTTCTGTTTGGTTTTTCTGAAAAAATCACATAGCTAGATTACGATCATCGAAAATAATTGTTTTTGTTGACCCCAAATTTCTCTCCTGAATAATATACAGCGTGATCATGGTCGTTATCACGAATCGCTCTCATCATCATTATAGAAAACTGTCAATTATGCAAAACACTCGTAATCATCAAGTCTGTCATCACGATGATTCGCATATAATGATGAGTTAGGTTCGAAAAAATGACACGAGCCTTTTGCGGCTTAACAATAAGTTAGTTACCAATAGATTCATAGTCATATTATGAATATTCTCTTCCGAAATCGCTATGTCTGTTTTCTTTCTTGATGAAAACATATATCATTAACTTCACGAATACATGATGCACTAACAATACTAGATTCTGAAGTGCTAGTATAAAACTCCGATTAGTACTCCTAAGTGATTGAATTCAGTGATGAGACAAAGATGGTAGTTTATTTCAACTTTGCATACTAGTAAAATTCAACGTTATGATGGTTATTGTAGTTTAAAACTATCATTCATCTATCTTTTATCGTAATTTTTTAACCTGAAATTACTAAAGATCATCATAATAAACAAACCTATTTTTACTTGAAATGTATTTCGAAGACATTTAAAAATCATTCTTATTGAATCATAAAGATTGTCACGAATATAAAGTGAAGAGTAATAATCAATATAAAGTGATTGTAGCTTTATTTACGCACAAAATAATCATCTCATCAATCTATTGTAGGTATGAAAATCAAAAGAGTGTAGTGAAGCATATCAGCTAATGTTAAACCAAGAAATGCACGTGTATATGGGTCGAGAAATTGCTTCAATGCTAATATGTAATGAAGAAAATGCAGCATGTTTATCGCGACCACAGCGTTGGCTAGAAGAACAACCCCAGCTGATACTCGATGCTTTACCTATCGCACGCGGTATGAAGGTTGCTGATATCGGAGCTGGTACTGGATTTTTTTCAGTACAATTAGCCCATCGTGTTGGTCGAGAAGGTGCTGTATTTGCTACTGAACTACAATCAGCAATGCTCGATGCTTTACTTGATAGACCAGATCTTCCAGCCAATGTTATTCCTATTTTATCTACAACTTTAGATACAGGTCTTCCGTCGAAATCATTGGATCTTATTTTATTAGTTGATGCTTATCACGAAGCTCCGAGACCTGACCTTCTATTGAAAGGACTCCGGCGAGCTTTGAAATTGTCAGGACGACTTGTCATTGTCGAATATCGAGCAGAAGATTATCGAGTACCGATTGATGCACGTCATAAAATGAGTGCAAGACAAATTGTTAAGGAGCTTCAAGTAAATCATTTCATGTTGATAGAACATTATGAACATCTCCCATGGCAACATATGATGATATTCATGAAACGAAAGTCCCATCGTTATTGAGAAAACTTTCATGATCCATCGTCATCAATGAATTATTCATTCCAATGATCACATCTCAATATTTAATCGTCCTATTTCTAAAAGAAAAGAACTTAAACAAGCCACCATATCACATCATGTTGTCATTTCATTATAATATTTGGCGTGAATTCGATGGTCGTACATTTTGTAAATATTTTCATTTTCTCATAATAAACAAGCATATAAACCATTGTATATGTATACACAGCATCGAACGAAGTTCGACTATTTATTTAGCAAAGGACTACATCATCATGAATCAGCAAAAATTAAATTATTCTTAATCAGAATAGAAAAATGCGACATCAAGTTTTCTATAACATTTTCTATGTGAATGTATTCAGCTGTTAACAATCATATCATTATATTAATCTTTGTATTTCAATTTTGTTTAGTAAATACATATTCTTAGTCGACAATAGGACATAGTATGTTCATGCTCATATTATTATTCGTTGTTATCGTGAGTATTTCAGCTCATTCGAATGATCGCTTTGTTTGTCCTGGAAGTGGTTCTAGTTATCTTCCAGTAGTATTACCAACAAGTTGGATAAATGGATCAATGAATTGCTTTGATGAAGGTGCACAACAACCTGACGTAGATATATTTCCTGTGAATAATGATACATATATTCTACGTGAAAATAAATGTATAAACTATGAAGCACCATTTATGTATTTACTTTTTGGTAACAGTATTGTACTTTTGATTGATAGCGGGGCAACGGTATCTGCTACTTCTTTACCTATTCAACAACATGTTGAAACTTTGATAATTAATTGGTGTACTATTCATAAAAAAGAACGTAAAGATATTCAATTAGTTGTTGCACACACACATAATCATGATGATCATACAGCTGGTGATGTACAGTTTCGAAATAAACCTTTTACAACCATCGTTGGAACAACAGTTGATGAAGTTAGTCTATTTTTTCATTTGGATAATTGGCCAAATACAATTGGTACTTATCCACTTGACGAACAACGCCATTTAGCTATCATACCTATACCAGGTCATGAAAATTCTTCTATTGCTATCTATGATTGTGCAACAGGTCTATTAATAACAGGCGATTCATTATTACCTGGACGTTTATATATAGCAGATTTTTCGGCTGATGTTGAATCCATATTACGCTTAGTTAATGTTATTGAATCAAACCGTCTTAATATAACATCGATACTTGGTGCTCATATTGAAATGACGCAAGAAAATACGATTGATTATCCTCGAGGTGCAACATATCAACCGAATGAACGTCAATTAAATATGTCATTAGGACAATTATATCAACTTAATAATGAATTACAACAGCAATGGACAGATGGCTTTAATCATAGACATAAAGCTTATTATGATACGTTTATTGTTGATCCAAATCCATCTCAATTACCACCATTAGAACCTGATGGACGCATGGCATCTCATGGCTTTATATTATTACCATTAGATAAATTAGACAATGTATGGATATCACATAAACCAATGTTTCAATCACCACACGATTTTCAACTGGTGTTTCTAGCAACGCTTACGAATTCAACAGTTACTCCAATACCATTACCAACAAATGTTACTCGACTGAAGAATCAATGGACTATTGAACCTGAGAAATGGTCATTAAATAATTTAATTAATGGTAATATAACATCGTTTCGAGCGAAATTATACAGAGGAAATTTTGAACAAGGCGGCATATATTTATGTGATGTAACAATAAATATACTTCGACCTTTGCTAACTGTTGTTCAATTGAATATATCAGAGATTGAACCTTATCAACCAATACGTTATACGAGTTATTTTCAATCAAATTCAATTGTGTCAACGAAAACACTTATTCATCTTTATCTAATGCATCAAATACGTGTTCAACCGGATTTCGATGCTATTACTCATGTCACGATTGATCCATTGAATTGTACAAGCGATCTTGATCAAAGTCAATTAAATAACTTATTAGTGGAAAATGGAAATGAATGGGCATTTCCTGGAATAGATAATGACATAGGTGATCGTCTAACGCCAGCATCGAACTTAGTAAATGCAGAACTTCTTGGGGACATTTACTCAACAATTTGTACCATGAAGATTGTTGAAGAAATTCAATGCACAATAGGGCCTGAGTTTTTTGAAGATTGCAATGTTTAGTGAATTTATGTTGGTTAAATCAACAATGATTCACTGTTAAACAAAATAAGATCTCTTTTGATGCTTTTTTTTCTGTTTGATTTGTCTAAGAATTTTTTCAATCGCTTTTTTATTGCTCTTGATATCAATCAATATGAATAATATACATTTTCATTCGTTGCATGTTTGAATCGTGTCCATCATTGTTCCTCTACAGCAGCGTGTCGTGCAGCTCTCACAACAACTATATCAAAATCTATTAGATTAATGATATTTCTAATGAATCAATGAATCAATACTTTTTTCTTAAATATGAATCCTCGAAGAAATGAAAATTGCGAACGAATTCTCTAACAGTGAAGTTTTAAGCGAAAACAATGTTCAACCTGGAAAGTTTTTTGTTCTTCTCAATTTACAATGACACACAAACTAATCGATAGCAAATAGATAAATATTTAAGGTTTCATTAATCATGAAGTCATCTGGTTTTTCTTCAATGAAAAAATTCGAAAAATCATGACTTCTCAAAACCAAATACATTGAGAGACAAATACATCGACTAGTATTTCTAGTCATTGACATGCGTTCAATTCTTTTCTAAAGGTAGTTTGTCAAAATATAACATAAAATAGAAGTTTAGTGTGAATAAAAACCATTTATAACTCATTTACAATAACTACGAACACTACTATATAATAAAAACTAAACGTTTACGGAATCTAATTCGAAGAAAACAGTTTAATCCTATAAAAAACAGCTTGAAATATTTTTCTCTCATTCGTTTCTCTTTCAAGTAGTCATATGCATATATTTACAGAAGCAAAGTGCTCTATGAAGATATATTCAAATTCTGTTTTGCTTCCTCTCAACTGCCTTGTGTAAAAAAAAACTGATGTCCTATAAATTATAATTCCGATAACATTCTCAACACAAAAACAGAGTCTGATTGATTCGATATTCAGTAATTAAGTCTCAAGTATTCGATCATTTCTGGCAAAACATTGTCATCATTTTCTTATGTTTACTTATAACTGCTTGTCAAAACAATTATAAATGGTGGATATCAATCTCGTGCATGATTGATTGATGGCATTGCAGATTTGTTGATGAAATTCACATGGATCACTGAGTAAAATTGTGTTTCAATCAAAATTTCTCAAAGTTTCGCAAGGATTCTTTCTCGTTTTAAAATTGTTTTCATTCGTACTCACATCTTAGACTGATTAACATTCTCTGTATGCCACCTGTGTTTGTCCCGTCCCACTCATTCCGTACCCCTCTGGGATAGAAAAATGATACATTCTTTCTAAGACGATACTTTAGTTTACAAGTCAAAATTTCTCAAATTATTTTTATAATCTATCTTATTCATAATAGATATCCATACTTGAATCTCTCACTTTTCAAGTCAACCATTTATTTGAACTTAAGAAAATAATTTTCAAAGACTAGTACATATATAAAAGAGCAGATAAATGTTTCGTTCTTCTATTGTTAGAATAGAAAATAAAATAATCACTACTTCGTCTAGACTAGATACACACAGAATTTAGAAAGGAAAATCTGACAAAAAAGTTCGCTAACAAATATTTCAGATTTGATAATTAAATAGAAAAATCTATTTTTTAAATCGTTTTCGCGATGATTTTGTGTCTTTAAACATATAATCTTCGATAGTACCCTGAGGTTGATTAACAGGTTTTTTCTTCAATGTTTTTGTATTTTCATTTTCATTTTTCAATATTGATTCTTCAACATATTGATTTGGTTCTCGTTTAATAATAAACGAATCGAGTGTATTGCGCTTTGGTACACTTGCTGGGCTAAAATTACCATACAAGAAAATAAATTAGTACACTATCTGAATTCTCATAACTTAACTTACAAATTATGATCAGAAGTATACGGTCGAATATTATTCATGTCATTTGTTTTTGTTGATCCTAAACTTGGCGTGACTCGATACATTTGAATATCGTTATGTGGTACAAGTAATGGAAGGACCTATTTTTTTTATTTAAGAATCAGTTTTTAATTCAAAAGTCATTCAATACTTTTCCAGTATCATATCGACCAAAATCAAGCCACTGATCTATTTCTTGTTGTGTAGTTAAAATAGCCTTGTAATTATACATTAATATTTTCTTTTCTATGAAATAACAATCATTCTAATATGTTGTTTTTTCTCTTACTGGCATTCGAATGTGTACGTTTAACATCGTTTCACTAGCTTCGACTGTACAAATCGTACATGAATATAATGGATCCGTCTACATGAAAAAAGAAACGATAAGGTGCTTTTAATGAATATTTATATTGACATAATACATCACAATATCGATTAATATCAAAAATACCTGCCATAGCTAATAATGGCAATTTACTCTGTTTTTCTTTCTCTATTTTTTCAAGTATTTGATCAACATTAATGTTTGGGTAATGTTTTTCATGAATGAATGGTTGACTTTCAAAAATAAAATACGGCATTTTTGCAGTATTCTTTTTCCACTCGAAAAAACTGCACACATAAAAAATAAATCGATTTGTTGCATTAAAAACAAAGAGGATATCTCTATTCAAATATTTATACCCTTCAGCTACTATAATACATCGGTAACCATTTCTTAGAGGTACTTTAAATGTTGGCTTTTCTTCAATAGTCTCAGCTCTACAATTATTTAAAATAGGCTTAAATTCATTTAAATTTCCTTTATGATAATTTGGAAGAAGTGACCAACGCATTGAGCAAAGAACACGTGTTGCTGAATCTTCTGTTTCATCTAAATGTTTTGCTGAAATCAAACAAAGACTAGAAGAAGAAAAACAAACATTTTCGATTGAATAATGCTCAATGATATTGATTATGATAGTGTCTAGTGTACCATGTAGAAGTTGGCGATAGATTCCAACTAGATTTAAATGATCGTGTAGAAGACATTAAATCAATAAATGGTGGTAATGTTAATTCTTTTGTTTGATTATTCATATAAGTCGATAGACGACGTACAACATCGGGAGATAAACCACAAGCAAAACGTCCACACATAATAGTTTCAGTTTCTAAAACTTTTGCAAGACAATTAAAATCATACCATTAATTTATTTCAATCCAAATAGAACGGAAACAGAACGACGAGAAAAAAAAGACACGAAAATGTTCAAATATATTTTCAATAATAGATTTTAAAAAAAAGAAAAGCGCGCGAAACGTTGCTGTCACGACTAACATTTATTTTATTTATTCTTATCGCGTAGAGATAAAACATATAGCAAAGCGTTATATTTCGTATAAATACATAGAATAAACCGATAAATAGAAAGTTTGACGATTTGTATTAAATAGATAAGCCAAATACGGAGACGATTGCATAAAGATGTTTATTTTCCCAGCTAGGTGATATGCAAGATATTAAATTTTCATCAATTAATAAATAATTATTACACTTACCGTACTGTACAGCTACCATCAGTTGTATTATCCCAATAACATGAACTGGCTGTATGTAAACCAGCTCCATTTTTTTGCATGATCACCTATATAAATAGATCAATTTTTGAAGTATAAGAAGATTAAACAAAAGAAAAACAAAAAGCATTACTTACTGCTTGTACAATATATTTGAATGGTTTACCCAATTTCGTGAGTTCGGTTAATACATGATCGACAATATCAGCTGTCCATCGATTAACTTTATTATGCTGATAGGAATTGCCACCAATGATTCTTTCAATGGTTTCTTTAATTATGTTTGATACTTCATCGATTACAAAGGATGAATCTTCTGTTACACTCATTGATCTAAAACTTTAATGAAGAAAAATTTACAAATGCAAAATAAAAACAAAACATAAAAAACCACAAATGTCCGTTATCTCTTTCTGAAAATTATTTTTTGAGAAAAGAGAAAAAAGAAGAAGAATTGACTAGCAAGGTCATTCTTATCCGTTTGCGTGCCTATTTTCTCGTTCTCCTGGCTCTTCATCAGCCTCATATTGACATAACAAAATACGGTGACAAGAATCATAAAAAAAAGGAATGTCTACGATAATTCACCTTGAAAAAAGAGAACACATACATTTGTAACAAGAAAAAAAGAAGAGCTGTAGAGAGTGTGTAATTTGATACATCATTTATATCTTTGAAGGAGAAAAAAATAGAACTCCTCATTGATATGACTTCGATTGTAAAGAATCCATGCAAAACTAAAGCATTAAAAATAAATGAACAAAAGTGTACTATTCATTTCTGTCTATCGTTCGAAAACGTAATAGAGAAAAATAATAGTCTTGTGTGCGGTGGAGAATCGAATACCTATGCACATAGACACGATAATGTAATTGAAAAGTATCAATATTTCTTTTTCTTCTTCTTCTGCTTATTGTAACTATTGTAATCCTTTTGCCCTTTTTTTTCGATGTGAAAATTCCAACGAACTATAGTGATTTAACAACACTATAAAAAATGTTGAAATGAATATATGACCGTTCGTCTCTTTGTACATTGCTCGTCTTTCTTTCTCTGTTCTATCCTTTACTCCCTTCAGTTGACCTCTTTTTTACCTCGCCAGTAACATAGGATCACGAGGTAATAAGGCACAATCGTCTGTTGTTGTACCGTTGTTCATTGAGTTCTTTTTTTTTGTTGTTCTGCTTTTTCTCCTTCTTCTTTGTAATTCAACTTTTGAATATCTATGCTTTTCTCTCACGCTCATCGTTGAATCGACAAAAGAGCAGCTTTTCTAATACTATATTAGTAATCGTATTACGAATGTTAATCAACTGTATGATCAATATCAAATAAAGAAAGGCCTATCTAAGTAGTCTTCAACCTTATTCTGATTGAGTACGATAAAGAAGATTTTCTCAAAAAAAAATATACAGATATATATATCGGTGAACATAAAGAATGAAGTATAAAGTCAGTATTGCAACAGATACATATTCACACGGAAATAAAAACGTTCTATTATTCTTCGAAAACATAAAAAATAAAAAAGAACTAAGGGCCATAATTATGATGAAATTATAACTATTCATTTAAGCACGTGTGCGCACAAAATAACAACGAAAGAAGAGAAAGCGTTCGGTTGGTATGTATATTTACTACGAACTTGAATTGGATTGGTGAAAAAGGCGAGATCAACGCTACAGTCAACGCTAGACAACAATTTCTCGTATATGTTGTAGACAAGATAATAAATTATCCAATCAAAATCTATCACATATATTAAATTCTAGATTTGAGATTTGATTGTTTTCTTGAAAAATAACGCTTGTATTTTTTTGTTTTTAGAAAATCTCATTTTGAATAAGAATGTCATCAACGGAAAAAAAACCGTGTTTAGTATCAGTAAATCCAATAATAAATGATAATGAGTTAATGAAACTTTTTCGAGATGCTTATACACTACGAACACCAATATATGAAAAAGGTTCGTATACATAAATAAATAGAATTTCGTAGATTTGAAAGAAAAACAAAACTTTTCAAGTTGTAAGATTCGAACATGAACCGTTTTCACATTGTACTATCGATGATTTTATTGTCGACAAAAATGTCGATCAGTTTTGTTCAAAATTAATCAATGAACTAAGTAATATCAAGATGAATCAAAAAAATAATGATTTATATAAATTTCAACAGGTTAAAAAAATTTGAAACTCCTAGTATGAAGAAGTTGTTGTATGTCTGTTTTTTTTCATTGTTCTGCCTAGTCCGATGATTTGGCTAATGTAACATTGCCTGCTATCGAGCAGTTCAAGTGGGTCTATTCGATGTGTGGAATAATGTTATATTTCTATTCAAATCCAGGCAATTTGTCTATGTAGATTTTAAAGATTGGCTTGCACAAGCAACTGATATTCGCTTGAGTGATAAAGTTGATATGACATGCTCAAAGTATGAATACACAGGTAGATCGATTTTCTAGATATTAATAAACGATCGTGTAAGACATTCTTTCTTGAAGATTATCTTCTGTGTCATGATGATGATATACATGGAATCACTGAAGGTCGTCGTATTGCTTTCATCTATTATCTCGTACCCGATGATTGGAAAGAAACAGATGGTGGAGCATTGGACCTATTCGATACTGATAGTGAGCATAGACAGAAATCGACTAGTTTGATTTTGATTTTTTGATATTTTAGAAAAAAATCAACCATGCCACATTGTGAAATCATTATTACCGAAAAGAAATCGATTAGCCTTCTTTGAAGTTACTGACAAATCTTATCATCAGGTAAGCCCGACTACTAATCCTATGTTTTTATTTATGTGCAGTCAATCGTATACATTGCTAATCTTAATATATCTAGCTAAGCATTGTTTTATCGTTTCTATTTTCATACAAAGAAGTATAAAAGAGTGATGTATGATCGCTCTGTGCTCACGTTCAAGTACTAGAAACTGCTTAACTATGAGCCGTTCTAGAAAGAAGTACAAATAAAACTTTATATATGCTTATTTTGATCAGAAGAAATTTTCACTTGCATACGATGTTCATTCTACTTAGCACATATCTAATGAAGAGAGATGTTCCCATGTATGACTAAGAAATTCAAA
This sequence comes from Rotaria macrura, assembly GCA_900239685.1. Classification (NCBI taxonomy): domain Eukaryota; kingdom Metazoa; phylum Rotifera; class Eurotatoria; order Philodinida; family Philodinidae; genus Rotaria; species Rotaria macrura. The sequence continues at coordinate 18,293 of OENT01001735.1, read as the reverse complement.
CTAAAAAATTACTTGTATAAAAATCTCAACGCTCTTGATTGAGTACTCCCTAGTGGAGTTCATCGCTACGCACTATATTCTCTAGATTATTTACAATCGTTTCAGTCTCGCATGAAATTGTTACTTTTTAAATATGAATTATCCGAACATAGTCATACATTTTTAAAGCAAGTAAGAAAGTATAGTACTTTCAAGACTTGATTATATTTGAAAAGCAACAAATACAATTGCGACAGATAACATATGCTGAAGTGTTTTCATGGTAATCTACTAATCTTTTAAAGATCAAGTTGTAAATAAAATATCATGCTAATTTGTTAATCACATTTTGCAGCTCTTTCTCTCTCTCTACACATCCGACATAGATTCAGATGTTTTTAATTGAATCTATCTGTAAAATCATAATAATATTAACTGTGTAGCACTTCAAATTTTGAAGAGTAACACATATAAAAGTATTACAATGAAATAATTTCAAAGTTCAAAGAAAATCAATGAATATATCGAAAAAGATTACTTGTATCAACGAACATTCATATGTACTTTATTTCTGTTGATACAATATAGATTGCATAAGAAAGATATTGTATGTCTTTAATTATTATAGAATAATACTTTCAATAGTTACTGAGTAGTGTCTTGTTTTCTTTTTTTAAACATGGGCAGGTAGCAGAAGTTTTAAATGAGAAACAAGGAGCTCGCTTATCAATTAATGGCTGGATTCATGGCCCCATCAATGTACGATCAGGATCTGTTTTTGAACCGTTACCTGGCACAAAACCAGCAAAACCATTTCAACCGACTGATGTAAAAACGATATTGTTTCCTCTATCGTTTACAAGACAAATCTAAACTAAGTCTATGATTTCAGTTGGATCGTGTAAATCAAACTGTATCTCCAGTATATCTCAAGGTTGAAACTCAATATGATGTTCAAATGGCATTCCAAGAAAATTCAGAAACAAAATTAGCTGAATTCTTTGAAGTAGTTTTAAATAAATTTTAGGAATAAACATTTCGATATCGTTTTTTTGTTGTGTTTTGTTTTTGTTGTTGTTGTTTTATAGAAAGATTATTTTCAGTCGATGGTCAATGAACTGAAAGGTGATACCATTAAATGGATTCGACGTGGACCATACAATAAACGGTAATAATGTCGATTTAAAAAAAATTTCATATAGTAGTAAAAAAAGATAACTTTGAATTGATTATTTTTAAGAAATTATGATGTTGCCGATGTTAGTACTTTACCTTCAGCATTAAATGCTCTTATTGATCTTTTTGGTTCTGAACCAATGTTTACCATTCTTGGATCACTCACGGGTTTAACGTCCGAAAATGATGATGATGAAGATAAAGAATATGAACCATCATCTAAAAAAGCAAAATCAAATCCAATAGGTTGATTATTTTATTTATACTCACATTGTTTTTTTGAGTTTACTTTTCATTGAAAATTTTCTTTACTAAGCTGATGGTGCTTCGTCGATGAATTCATCTTCATGCGTACCACGATGGTATTTTGAATTGCGAAGATGGAAACATACATATTATAGTTTATCATTTGATACGGATAATAGTGAAGAGAATAACAATTTCGATGATGATACCGACAATGAAGACAAAGATGGAACACTGGATATTATGGTATTTTTCAACTATCGTTCAGGTACGTTTATTTTTCACGCCAAAAGTTTGTCTTAACAAAAATCCTTAATTTTTAGATGAGACTGATGAAACTATTGGTGGTGGTGATGTAGTATACACGATTAAGAATGAAGATGAAACAGTAGGAAAAGATCGTTGTCATTTGAAACTGACGTTCGAAGTTTTTTTGTTTTAGTTATTACGTGTCATACCAGAAAACAATAGTCTAAATTTAATCTATCGGGAAGATGACAATGTACTCAAATTCAATAAATATATCAATCATCGACAAGGAAATAATACTTTCTATGAATTTTGTGCATGTTATCTTGATTTAGATAAACTTAAGATAGATTAATGAAAACAAAAAACATAAGAAAAATGAAATACAATTTAAAAAAGAAACAACTAAAAATAAAAAAGAAACTAAACCACTATTTGAAAATCGATTGTTGTAGATTGTTTTAATTTGATTTGATGGCTGCTTGCGAAAATAGTTATTTAACTGAGGATGAAAACGATCATGATATGTTGTCATTAAAAAGAATTATAACAGTTTCTTCTGATGAGGATGATGAAGGTACGAATAAAAACAACAAACGTCAATGTTCATCGTCATTACGAAAGCATAAACCATTGAAAATCATGAACAAACAACCAATTATACATAATACTAGACAAACATCATTATCTATTATTGGAAATAGTACTAGTGATAACGGTAATATAGAAAGAAAATGGAATTTAAAAATGATTAGTTCATCATTAAATGATACTTCATTCAAACAAAAAAAGAAAACAACTGAACAAAAGGTAATTAGAAATTCTCTGAAAATGTTCTCATTCATATATCTGAACGTGAAAATATTTATAACGAAACATTTCACTCGGGTCGTATATGTTTATTTTACTTGGATTATTAATATTAGAACAAATAAAAGCTGCATTATTAGTCGTTACGATTGGAGGATAATAGTATTGTTATTGTCTAGACGTTTGTAAATCATGTAATTCTATTCATATACTCTTTGAACTATTTTGTAGATAGACACCCAATCATTAATGATTGAGTATTTTAATTCTCATGTATCACTATTACATACTTAGCATGTACTTGAATAGACATGACTTTAATGTATAACATAAATATCAGGGGTGGCCTAAAACAGTCAACATTGGGAGCGGGGGATGTAATGATTTTTTTGGAAGGGTGTTTAAAAAAAATTTGAACAGAATGCAAGAAAAATTTTCGGTTCTGCTGACAAAAAAAATGAAAAATGTTCATGATTAGGGGGCGGGGAGGGGGGGGGGTCTCACCCCGAGGCTTCCCCTCCCGACCGGGCTATTCCTGATAAATATGAATCTGATCATGGCTCAATTCATTCCTAGGTACTCAACATAAGTTGATACTTGTTTGTGAAAGATTTCCTAACATTATTTATGCTTGTCAGATACTAGCAACATATTCTACTAATCTTCTCTCAAATAAATGTAAAATGTTACATGAGTAGTTTCATTTACTTACTCATTTTATTTACTATTGCGTACTAATATCGATTATGTTTTAGGCGAAATTCATGTTGTCCTATGACAATTGAAACTCAACTTTAGAAGTGAAACTCTTTCGATTGAAATATTCTCTATTAAAAGATGTAGAATATCACCGTCTTTCGCATACATCTGATTGCTATGTATCTATCGATTACATGTTCAAAACTACAAAGTAGTCTTTTGATAGGGTCGAATCTCAAAACAAGACCAATAGAAAGGAAATTACCATAGTTTTCTTCTTTTGACTTCAAAACATTGTTAGAAATTCGAAAAACTGTCATGCTTCTTTTTTGTGAAATTCAATGTGTACACAAACAGTCAACAATGATCTTGAATAAATAATTCGGTATGCCTGAGTAATGTCGAAAACTATGTTCTTTAATCATTTTACATAAACAGTAATGGGATAATGATAGCTGTTTGTTGACAATGCGTCTTGTTGAGCAAATTCTTCATCCTAAATTTTCTTTATTGCAGTTGTTTCATATATAACTCTACGTTATATATTTTGTTTCCATGTACAAACTTCAATTTCTTCAATTAATTGTAAATGTGCATCAGTGCCAACTGTTTATATAAATGTATCCATAACATATATATGAACAAGGGGTATTTCAATTACGCCCTTTACATTTCCAATATTTAACTATAGCTGTTTTTTTAACTAACATAATTCATTTAATTATCACAAACTAATAATGGTTTGTCTCTACTACTTGTAATACATGGTATTGTACTAGCCGTAATAGTAGAGTATGAATGATTGTTTAAAATATGATGTATCACAGTATTTTCAAGGTTGGATATCCTTGTATATACTCTTTGCATTTCTTTTATTAATTAGTCTGATAATTAGACTTCATTTGCTTAAGTTCTAATCTGTTTAACGATTATTTTTTGTTTCAGAGGATGCGACGATTAATTTATATCTACTTCTATTCTATTTTGTAAAATGTTCTTTTTTTAATAATATACGAAGTAATCTTTTATTCTACATTTTACTATTATTATAAGCAAAGTGTGCCTCATGCTCATTGATTATTTTTCAGGTCGCCTAATTTTCATTCGACCATTTTTAAAAAATCTACTCTACTAAGATTTCATCCTTGCCATCTTCGAGCCTTCCGACATTTTGATTTCGACATTACTCAGTACATTCGATGAAAGTTTATCATTTATAGTAAAGACAGATTATGCCTTTTTCTATACTCATATTTAGATAAATAGCAATCTATCATATATTCATTTTAATGTTGTTCTTTTTTAAGAAATCTTTTCCCATAGCCAACTCAAAATCATCAAGTACATTAACTCGAACAACTTCTTCATCACCAATAATCACAATAGATCAAGTACGATCAGTATCTCTTGATGGAGTCGATATGGATGAAAAAGATATTGTCTCACATTCGAATGAGGAGTCGAACAGTTCTTCATCAGTAAATACAAACACTATACGAACATCATCGTCAAATGTCGATAGTAAATCAATATGGAAACAGATTTTTAGTAAATCAACTAAACCGAAATCGACTGATAATGAATTAAATTTGCAATGGTCTGAATTGGACAAAGATCAACCATCAAATCATGATCGATTCAATACACCAGCAGGCAGTGTGAAACGAACATGCCCATTTTATAAAAAAATACCCGGTAAAATCAATACTTATCTTTAGATTTCTTTTACAATGAAATAATATGATTGTATATCATTCATGCTTTTCATGTTGATAAATCATAATTGTCCTTGCATAAATCATACAAAACCATAAATTCACATTTCTAGGTACGACTTTTTGTATTGATGCATTTAATTTTGGAAATATCGATGGTATACAAGCTTATTTCCTTTCACACTTTCATTCGGATCATTATGGCGGATTAAATAAAAAATTTTCTAATATGCTCTATTCGAATCAAGTGCGTCCATAAAATATATTTTACTTTATCGCGAGTTGTGTTTTTTGTTTTATTTCATAGATTACTTGCAATTTATGCAAAAGTCAATTAGGTATTCGTTCTGAAACTATGACTATTCTTCCTATGGGCGAATTTACAAACGTTCATGGTATTGACGTAGCTCTTTTAGATGCTAACCAGTAAATGAATATAAGGATGAGAGCAATGGCTTGTAAACATTCAATATGCTTTTAATTTTAGTTGTCCTGGCTCAACTATGTTTTTATTTCGATTTACAAATGGAAAATTAATTTTACATACAGGAGATTTTCGAGCGGCTCCAAATCTGTTAAAGCATCCTTTACTTAAGCCAAATCAACTAGACACAATTTATCTTGATACAACGTATGCTGTTTTTTGTTTTATTTATTTATTTATTTATTTTTCTCCGTTTATTATAATTATAAAAATGTAGCTATTGTGATACTCATTATCGTTTTCCATCACAAGATCAAGTCATTGAAAGTGCTGTCGACTTGGTTGTTAATGCATTAAATGAAAATACAAGAACGTTGATCGCTGTTGGAACTTATCTTATCGGCAAAGAACGAATATTTCATGGTAAATCCAACTTATCTATTGAATAAGATGCTTGATATTCTTCAAGTCCGACTCTAAAAAGAAAATTTGAAAACGTTTTTCAACTATTAGAGCGATTTACAGTTTTTGCTCTTACAAATCCACCACACTGTTTTCATTCAACAATTTTCGACACAAATATCTACGTTGTAAAAAAACGCAGTGAAAGTTATTTCATTGGTATGAGAAATTGAACCGGTTGCAAGTACGACGCATCCACAGTAGTATTGCTAACTAGAAACCAGGATTTTAGCGGAATATTCTATAATAATTGCTAAAGAAGAAGCTAATCAAATTAAGTAGTGTTTGTGAAAATGTACAGACGGAACAAATTCAGAATATGGAATACACTGTCTCAAAATTAAGACCAACCATATGGTAAAATCTCACGCATCCTTTTATATTATAATCACTGAAGATACAATCTGCTCAACACTGTTCCAAAGAAAAAAATGTTACGTAGATATTGCACACGTCATTCAAGTTTTCTTATCTCTAGGAGGCATTGCACGTAAGCCACAACCAACATTGCGCAATGACTATCACCGATCTGAGTGATATTTTCACAGTAGATAGGGCTAACATATTTAGGAATAAACTGAAATTTTTAGCTCAAACGGATGAACCATTCTGGAGATATACACGTTGCAAGTATGAGGGGATAGACTATATTTTGAGTAATTTTCAGAGCAACACTTTTCAGTAAATTTCCATTTCCTAAACAACAAGAAGGTGTGTAGAAGAGAATTTTCTAGCAACGATACCATGGATGTTGGGCTATATTTTCATGCTAATGGAAGTTCTTTATCGTCGAAGCTTTTTGGACCGCTGTTATAGGACCTCTCCAAAAACAATGGTCTCGGCGATAAGGTACGTGGGTCGGATCAGCGCTCTAGAACTTTTCGAAATTAGTCTCATTTGAAAGAGCATATCAAGATACATAGAATGGCGTTTTCAAAGCTTTGTGATATTGAACTTCGGTAGCAGAAAATTTTCGAACAAGACCAACAGTAAGGAAAATTCCACGTCATTCTAAATACGAGAAAATTGATTTTTTTATCAAATGCTGAATTGTTATATTTCATATGAAAGCCCACATCAACAAACCTCTGAATTCAAAAACTTCGACTTATTAGGAATCACCTATGAAAAATGGCGAGGGGTTCATTTTTCGTATCTCACCGAAGGATATTTACTGTATTTCATTTTCCAACATATGTCTGCTAGAATATTTCCCATTGAAAAACCTGTTTCGAATGTTTACTGCGTGTGTGATGTAGCTGCTAACGAGCTTTGAAAAATGATAAAGTAGTTTCGAATACTTATTAATTTTTACAAAGATATCACTTATTTTCGAATTTCTTCTTTTATTTTGCTGTGGTCCCCTTCAGGAAAATCCGAAAAATTAGATTTTCGATTTTCAGCACGACATTTTCCGAAAATAAAGATCACAATAAGAAAAGTTTATGGTGAAAATATCTGACTGTTTGGTAGCTTCCTTAGGGAAATATGGACATGCGAAAAATTACTGGCATTGAATACCCACAAAAAATTTATGAGAAATGAATCCTTCACCATTTTTCATAAGTGAGTTCTATCAAGTTGAAAGTTTGAAACCAAAGGTTTTTCGATTTGTGGTTTCACTTGAAGTATAGCAATTGAGCATTTGATACAAAAATCAATTTTCTCATTGTTAGAATGACGTGGAATTTTCGGTACTTGTGTTCTTATTTGAAATGTTTTTATTACCAAAGTTCAATATCACAGAGTTTTGAGAACGACATTCTATGTATCTTGATATGCTCTTTCAAATGAGATTACATTCGGAAAATTCTAGTGGCTGATCCGACTAAATTACTTTATCGTCGAGGTCAGTGTTTTTGCGAAGGCCCTATAACACCGGTCTAAATATCTTCAACGATAAGGAACTTTCATTAGCATGAAAATATAGCCCAACACCCATGGTATCGTTGGTGGAAAAAATCTCTTTTATGCCTCTTCTTGTTATTTAGAAAATGGAAATTTACTGAAAAGTGTCGCTCTGAAAAGTACTCAATATATAGACTACTCCCTCATGCTTGCAACATCTATATCTTCAGAATAGTTCATCTTTTTGAGCTAAAATTTTCAGTTTATTCCTAAATGCACTAGGAATATATACTATGAAAATATCAGCCAGATCGGTGATAATCATTGCACAAGGTTCTACATGACTTATTCGTGGCTTAGGTACCATGCCTCCCAGGTATCATGAATTGTATAAATCTTCTGCTCGAACACTTTCTCTAGGATTTGCCACGCTTATTTTTGTACTAAATCACAGCGAGTAAAACTGTTTATATTCGAATTTCTTTTAGATGTGGATATATTATTAGAAAGGTATTGAATAAAAATTATATGATCAAACCATAAAAAACAAGACACAAACATTTAGATTACTTGAATTATTGAGGAGTTATTTTTTAAGAAATAAATTGTTTTCCAATATCCGTTTAGCTATTGCAAAAGCACTTGATTGCAAAATATTTGTTGAAGCAAGAAAACTTCGTATACTTAATCAATTAGAAAACGATGATCTATCAAAACGTTTGACAACGAATCCCAGCGAAACAAATCTTCATGTGGTCGGCATGGGTTCAATTACACAATCAGTAAGATTCTTGTTGATAAAAGATGATACGTATTACTCTATGTCTAATAAAAGATGCTACAGAATCATCTCGATAAATACTCATTGAAGTATAATAAAATCATTGGAATAAAACCAACCGGTTGGACAACTCCACGATCGACAGGTGGAACGAAACATTATTCCATTGAATCAAAATCATCGTACATTACTATTTATGGTTTGCTAATCGTTTTTCTTTGGTTTCTAGTTTAAACCAATGTTTTTAACTTATTTTGAAAATTCAAAGGTTTTCCTTACAGTGAACATAGTTCTTTTGATGAGTTACGAAACTTTATTCAATATCTTAAACCAAAACGAATAATTCCAACGTATGTAAACAAACATGTAAAAGTATTCATTTCAAGTTTTATTCTTGATTGTATAGAGTAAATGTCGGACGTGCTGATGTGCGAGAAAAAATGAATGGATATTTTCGACAATGGCTTTCAATTTAACTTTTTTGTTTCTGTTTTCACAACATAAATATTACTCTTTTTTTATATTACACACTTTAAAACATATCAGATATATTGGAATGAATAAATTATGCTATATTTTATCTATATTTATTTCCTCAGATGCCTATCGTTATTATTGGAGGTGTAACAGCTGTTGGTAAAACATCAACAGCTAAAAAGTTAAAGAATCTATACCAATGGGATTACATCGAAGCCGATGAATATCATTCAAAATCCAATATTGATAAAATGAAAATGGGTATTCCATTGACAGATGAAGATCGTTTTCCTTGGCTACAACTGCTTCATGAACAATTAGAAAATTATCTCTTTACAGATCGTAGTTGTATTATGACATGTTCAGCCTTAAAAAGATCCTATCGACAAATACTATTAACTGGCTCATCAGATCCTGAAATTACTATGAAGATTCCAACAGAGAATGTTTATCTTATCATATTAACATTGTCAAAAGATGAATTACATAATCGTTTAATACGACGACAGAATACACATTTTATGAATCCAAAATTATTAGATTCACAACTTGAAACGCTTGAATTGCCAATGAATCTAGTTGATGAACCTTGTACACATGTCATCAATTGTGATCATCTTTCACAAGATGAAGTTGTTGATCGTATTATAAATACTCTTCAGCTACGAATGTAGACGTTGTAATTTTATTTCTGCTTCATAATACTTGATTATGTATTCTATTCATTTCACAATAATAATAATTATTTTTCAGTTATAGTTAATTTTGTTAAGAATGAATGAAGAGATTTTTTACCACTCGTTCTTGAATGAAATAGAAAACAAATTATATAAAGATACTCATATATTCCAGAAAGTGAACTCTACTAATCCTTAACATATAAATGATTATTAAAGTCGATAACACAACATTACAGTATGAATAGTTCTTGTGATATGCTGTTCACTGTTCATTTTCACGATAACATCTCGTAAGTTGTTAGATAGTGAAGAATTTTATTTCTGGAATGTTTCTTCAAAAGATAATATACTTCACACTGGATAGAAATCAGTGAGAAGTAAGGTTTCAGTCCAATTCAGGATATTGAAATATTAGTTTCTACTTTACTAAAAAATCACTCTTTGTCTAACACGTCATGAAAAAATTAGTTGTTTCTCATATTCATTCAAGAAGAATCTATAAACAAAATTTGAATCCAATTAAAAATATATTCTTATCGACGGCCTGTTTCTGGTGTTCTATTTCATCTTTGTTTCAAAAATGATACCAGTTAGCTGAATAGCAGTTGTCTTATATTACAAATTGTCTAAAATTACTAATAATAGTCTTTCTTTCTTTCTACAGATCAAGCATTCCTGCATATTGTAAAAAAAGCATCTCCCATTCTCTGAATTATACTATGATGTCTAGCATTTCATCTATGTTAGTATAACGGCATAGTTTTGTTTTCTTTAATCTTTATTCAATGTTGCTGTCCACTTAATCATTTGAACGTACACGTAAATCTCGATTGACGAAAATGACTCATGTACTTAGTCAACTGAATCTATTGGAGCATTCCTATCTGTTCTTGAAATATTTCGTTGCATTTCATTCATCAAGTAACATACAGAAAATAGAGAATGCATCATTCTCTAAGATGATTCAGCGTCGAAAAAATAATTTTTTCTAACAATGAATGACTTTTATGAAAAGATATTTAAAAAGAATTCTATATTCTAATAATATGTGTAAACTGGAGATTTAAAAACACTTTAGTTAGAATAGTCTTTACTTTTCGTTTATTTAAAATAGAAAAAGGCCTCGTTTAAGAAAAAAAACTCGGTATATATATTCTCGTATTCATAGTTGAAAAGGAGAGAACATCCAGGCTCATTCTCTTCTAGCACGAAAATTGAAAATCCCCTTGATGACATGAAAAGAAGAATGTCCTTATGAATATGTGAGAACAAAGAAGAGAAATCAGTATACGAAACGTCATCCCAGTGCTTGAAGAAAGGAATAGTCATTCATAGTTATGACAATGTAACAACTTTGTTTATCTAGTATAAAGGTTGCTAATAATGTCTAATGTCGCAATACAATATCAATGGCATGCCACAATGATACAAGTTTTTCTAGATATTAATAATCAGTAGCTTCTTGTGAAGTTCTTGTATGTATTGATACCGCATGATCAATGTAAATTTGAAGCCGAAATTATCCAGTATCTTCACTTCTTTGAGAAGTCTAGATGATCGGAATAGGTAATGCAAGATGATTAATATCAGTGTTTAGTACTAAATATTTTTCTTGATATTGCATTGTATAGAGAAACAGACATAGATAAAATGTGGTGCGATGTATGAATTATAATCATGACATTCAGAAAAACATATATGCCCAACGATCATTTGTTATAGCGCTCATGAGGTAAGAAAGTGTACGTTGAAGAAACATGCGGAAAAATAATATTTCGTGTGTAACGAAAGATGAATGATAGACGCTTTCATTACTACTGTAGTATTTATTTTATTATGTTGTTTGAAAAATTATAAGAATGATATTACCACAATCGTGGATATACTATGTTCACTGCATTACTCCATCACTCAAGGTCTGTTTATATCAATTGGAGCATAATTGTATAAGAGAGAGAAAATGGTAAGTAGAGATCAAAATGAACAAACAGCTACTATTGATCATGAATTCAGAGCATCTAATCAAATAGCGACCGATAACTCTAATGTTATTAGCTCAATAGACTATAAAGAAAGATTCTGTTCTCATTATCGGAACAATTATGGTCAGCAAAACATGAGCGATAAAATGATCCCATTCTCTCTCTCTCTCACACTCGTGTTCTCGATATTGCAAGCCAAAAAAACCAAAACGATATTTTATATATATTTCCAATAATCTTTTCTGCTATTTGATTGAATGCATATAATTATAAAAGTAGGAACTTGAGAAAGAAGAAATAAGTATGAAAATATTAAATAAACAGTGAGTAGTATAGATATGAAACTAAGACACCGACACGAAAAGAAATATGAATTGTTTTTGTTTGAAATATAGCGATAGAAAAAAGTCGCTTCCGCTGACAGTCATCGCCATCGACAAAGACTCATTGATATTTTCTGATTAATTGAAATGTGATTCATAAGAAAAAGAGACATCCTATAAAGCATTTCAGAAATGTCGACGCCAACTTCATGACTTCTATGTACCTAACCGATTAAACTCCTATAATTCTCATATTGCAATTAGAAAACTACGCATATCATGATTACTTTGCATGTTCTACAGAAATCAAAAACACAATATTTTTTTCAAAACGTAATTCCTTATAACTATTTTCATTTTTCTACGACTGGTATTATTCATTTCTTGGGACAATATTGTTTTGGGCTAGAGCATCATTTTCCGACTGAAGAAACCATTTCTTTTACCGATGAAAAAGTTTTCCATTGCTTTTTGTCGAAATTTGCTATCATTACATCGAAACTAGATCATAAATTTAAATTGCTTCAATTTTTACTATTCCATGTTGGACTAGCATGAACTGGATTTCATATTGTCATGATAGATAGCAACTTGATACTATACCAATTAAACTTGAAGAAATACATTTCTATTATGATACACACGAGTTATATATATATACTGTCTGTCGGTGACTATGCTGACGCCCTAAATAATATTGTTTCTACAAACGCATATTCTTGATGAGATAAGAAAGTATGTTCTGAAAACCATCATATGTTGTCTATAGCAGTTTCGAAGATGAAACATAGATACAATAGAATTTTGCCTACAACTATAAACATATTTAACTTTTTCTCTTTTTTTTTTTATAAATCATCCTCTTCGAGTGTTCTTAGTCGAATATGCTGTGCTCGAACACGTGTTCTTTTTGGTGAATCTGAGGAAGCATCATAATTGTATCGTTGATCACTGGATGTTCTAGTTTGTTTCGTACTAGCAGGATATATTGGATCCATCTCTGGTGTTATCGTTGTAAAGCTATCACTTGCGTGTGATGCACTAGATGGATCTGTGTCAGACGAATATCGATAGAAACTTTTCAATATTTGTCTGAAACCGAAGTATCCGATAAAAGCAACGATAAGGAAAAATACGAGAACAACCAAAATCCATATCCAACTTCTGATGTTAGATCCCGATGAGAATGTTGATGATGATGACAGTGATGGCATTGCGGACCTTGATGATGATAAGATCGACACTGTCTTTCGTGCTGTAGATATTGATGAATTGGACATTATTGCTGGCGTTGTCGTAGTCATGTTTTGAGGAGTAAATTTTGTCATAACAAAATGACGTTTAGGAGGTTTTGCAAAGTCAAAACTGCTAGCAGCAGATGTACATTCCTTGTCTTAGAACAAAAAGAACGAACATGAAAACATTGTGTAATGAAATGCATAAAAACGATTTGATAGTTATCAATATTTTCTTTTCATGAATTTTCTTCGTTTCACTTTCAACTAACCTGTCTAGTGCATCATTTTTATGTTTAGAACGTATAGTCATTCCGATGCTATTCTTTACATAACACATCAAATCACATACCGTTACCGATTACTTGAATTGGAAAACAAACAATATTTGTCGATGGTAACTTGAGTCCAAATTCACCCACAAAACACACTTGATATTTTTCACACAAGCTTGGTGAACATTGAAAGACAACTTCAATACCACCATTTGCTAAAACGGTCGGTTGATCATTGGCACATAATGTTGATAGTTCCATTATTCTTTGATCTTGTGGTAGAATTGAAAAGCAATTAGGATTAAGACTAACAGTTATAAAAACTGATTCTTTTATTTTAATTATTGACATATTAGAGTGATTGAAGTTATTTTTAACAATAATTTCTGGTTGTGTATCACAAACAATATCTTTTAAAACATGTACTTGAATACTTATCAAAGATCGTGAAAGTATTTGGCTTTTATATCGATCCATTAACCAAAATTGACCGAATTGTTTACCGAATCGACTTTTTTCATAATTTAATGTACAATCATTATCAACATGCACTGTTAAAAATCTTCCAAGGTCCTGTTTAAATCGTTCACATACAATATCATCACCTATTTTAAGTAAAACAAAAACCATCTGCTGATCCATTGACTAACAAAAAGAATTTGTTTTACCATCAGCATCATAGACAAATATTTTTATGCTTCTTGGTCTTTTAAAATCAACATAGTACGATGCAGGTATATGTGGATAAGGTGAGGAATTGATGCGTTCTACTTTTTTTTCAATAAATAAATTCAAAGCAAAATTTTTTTCTGTCGAATTTGCCCAACAGCAAGAAACCTGAAAGAAAAAATCTTGTCTTATGAAATATTCGAGAATACAATAAAATAATTTTGTTTTCAGATAAAGTCAGTTTCTACATTGTACTATGCAATCTGTGATTTTCGTTTTGGGAAAATTTTGAAAAACGAAGTATCGACCACACGCGGATCATAGAGTATTTCTTTAAATAGCTTAAATGACTATCTATAGAAGTCAATCCCTTTTGTTCATTGATCGGTTTCATTTCATGAAACCGATCACTGTAGAGCGTAATCTAAATTTTCCAACAGTGGTAATTGGTCATCCATCGTTACTATTTCCGGTTGGCCGTAACAATGTCGAAAGGAAAAGTATCGGAAAAAAGAAGGGGAAAAATGCCGACATGAAAAATGATCGGTTAACGATTTAGAGAAATGTTAATAGTACATTGCATGCTTTATTATATGAGTTCGTGTTATCGTTTTCGTAGTGATCAAATATATATAATAGGAAAAAATAATAAATGTGTCATTTTTTTCGTTTAACGGCTGTAAATGATAATCCATCTAAGTATTCCATAGCATTGATAGCACCGTCATAATATCATTTGTCACGAGTATCTATATGATGTTGAATACCAATTATTTTAGGTAGTTTTAATCTAGCTCCTAAGCCTGCAGTAAACCGAACAAGCATACGGAGAAAACGATTTTTTCTCCTTGTCAAAATTTTATGAATGGTCATTTCATAAATGAAATATCTGGAGATGTTCCTTGAGTTGCACCAGTTGAAGATACAAAAACTTCAGTCCTGACCATAGAGTTTTACTTATTATAGTAGTTCTTCACTCAACTCTTCTATAAAGTTTATATTAGATATTATTGATCATCATTAGTAATGTTTGAAATTCTACACTATTAGAATCAGAAGAAAAGCAATAATGAACTATATCTGACTAGAGTCACCATTTACTGAAGACTTCATTTCTTTCGATGTTTTCTTGTTTCGATATTTTTCCACACTAAAGTTTTTTCTTTCGATGTTTTTCCTTTCGAAATTATTCAAGCACACCCTACTTCGCACTGTCTCTGCAAAGACCCAATGCTCGATTTAATTCAACTCTTATGTTCAACGATGAACAATAGTAATAGTACGAAATGATATTTCATCCACATACGTAACGAAGTTCGATTGGTCTGAATTTTTCAGCAATTAATAAAAATTGACGTCGCAATATTGAATAACCATTATTATCATTAGCACTTTCACAATAGGCCCATAAAGTTTCATGAAAATTTTTACATCCACGATTATGAGTTTCACTCAAACATTCAATATCATAGAAGAACTTATTTCTTCGTATTGCATCTGTTTCATACCATAAATATCGATGATTAACTTCATCGTATGGAACCGATTCACCGACAAGATATACGATCATATGTTCGTTAATTTGTTCAGGTGTACACATAAAATAATGATTAGACATATGAAAACGTATTTCAACTAAAACTGAGATGTATAGATTGCTATCAATAGGATGTTGAACGTGTCGATAAGTAAAGGAACCACCGAGAAAATGCGAAGCCGTTGTCATTGAAAAAAAATCAAGAAACAATAAGAAAAAAAATCGTGACATCATGTAAAACAAAAAAAGAAATTCAGTTTTGTCTATGATTTGAACAGAACGCGCCTGTGATCACAATTATTTCAATATTTCTTTTTCTTCTAACTGGAAATGTCATTCAGAACAAACACAAATACTAGATAATAATTATTTCATCTTACATTAATCGTTAAGATGTACAACATATTTTTTAAAAGGCTTCCAAAAACATTCCAGTACTTGAGGATTATTGAAATTCATTACACTAACACTTATTAGTACCAAATCATTTATTCTGATGAAGATCATTCTATTCGTTTCGAATACAGCGTGTGGAGCGCTTTTCATATTTATGATCCTGTCCAAATTAGTGATTAGTAATGGCATCTGTAGCAAAACTTCAAATATATTAACTAAGTAGTTTCCATTTGAATGGCAACGATTCTTTAAATCGATACTTGTTTGTGTTTTATTAAAAAGGTGCAATATGCTTAAAATTCTTGACAACTATCTCGATAATGATAAATCAATGAATTCTCTCTCGTAAAATAAACAAGTCTGAATGTTACAGTGTTTCAGGTAACATCCTATGAAGAAATCCCAATCAATAGACAAGCGATGATCTACATACATTTGCTGAAGCTGTCTCTCTTCTAATTGATCATAATACATACAAAAAAAACTTGGTGGCTGACAAAGCGATATACTACACTCTCACAATAATAAAAATACTGTAGTTTTTATGAAAAGAACAGATACACTTTTGTAATTTGTTAGAAGTAACTTGTAACATTCTTCCGAAACATTATGATCATCACTTCCAATATTGACTGTTTCCAGTGAACTATTGAGGATAAAAATCCATGTAATAAGTAGTATTAAAATAAAAATTAAGGAACTTATTGAAATGAACTAGACCAATCGAATGAAACCTGATCGAAGATATGTACATAGAAAAATAAATGCACACATTTTATTTCCATCTTTCTCGCAGTAGCAGAGATGTGGGAGTATTTGTATCAAGTATCACTTTCCACTTTTGTCTTTTGCTTGGTTGCACCCCGATTTGTCCCATCCTAATTGACTCCTAACTCGTCCCTTGCTTAATTGATGTCTAATTTTTCGAAATTTCGTGATTAGCGGTATCTATTGGATTGTAGATATACTGATCAAAACACCTTATATCTCGTTGGTCGTCTTCTGTGCCAAAAAGCTCGGAAAAAACAGCACAAAGGAAATTTCTTTTGTCACTCTAGTAAATCAAATAAGTGTCATGTTAAAGTTCACATATAGCGAATGATCAAAGCCTGTGTTGAACTTTGAAGGGTGTCAATATACAAATAAAAGGGGAAACTAAGCATTGAATGAATAACGCTGCCGGGATCGCAGTTGTACAAATTCTCTTCCAAGATGTTCGAAGGATCTAACAATTATTCGTTCACTATCAACTCATACTTACCACTCAATTAGTAATGCAAAAACTTTCATTGGTGAGAGGTGCAGAATGAAAAACAGAATTGCAGAAGAAACCTCTGTGCACACCCAGAAAACATAAACAGTTAGTGATCATATTGATGCCAATCGATCTAGTTTCTCGAACAGCATACAAACGGAGAAACATCTGATTAAAAATTAGCAAATCTCTATAGAAATGCTGTGAGAATGAAATCGGCCAAGAAATAGGACAAAAAATATAGTAGTACCTTTAATGTGGTCTAATTTTTCTGTGATAATAAATACTTCTTTCTCTATAACACAATATATTGTTTGATCAACAATTAGGGAAGAGTTAGGAGTGGTTGAAAAACACAAAGCGAAGAGTTGAGAAAAATTTTAATTGGGACGAATACGGGACGAATCAGGTCTAAACCCTTTTGCTTTGCATATTTCTATTGAGCTATGCAAGTAATATTACCTAAATCTTTGTAACAAACTTATATAGATCTGAATGAAATGCTCTTTTCTGATTTTATGAGCGAAATGATTGACGTTATAACTGAATATTAGTGTCTTTTGTCGAAGTTAAGATTTCAATTAACAGAATTAACAGAATTAAACCGTTTTTTCTGTTCTTTACACCAAGTTATTTCAAAATATTCAATAACATAGCTTGCTATAGCAGTACTCATATATGTTTCATCCACCAAGCAATAAATAACTGAAGAGCAAATGTATATATATATATATAATTCCATCTTTAGCACATGAAAGACTATTACTGGTAACAGACACAGCATTCAACAGTAATTAGTTTTTATTCGCTTGTTTGAGAACAATCTAAAAGTAGCATACATGTCGGTAACAAGGAAACTACCAGTGAATGTGTGAGGAAACGATGGCATAAGTTTACAATCACACTTTGCTGTGCCAAATACGTGAAAGAAAAATGATCAAGGGTGGCTTTTTCATTAATTTTCACCGGTTACAGTTATTAATCTGTATTCAATACTCCTGAAACGTCCCACTACCATATGATAGTTATCTAAACGTCAACCGTTTTGGTTCATATTTTGACTATAATTAAAAAA